>MNCI01015715.1:0-14894 GCA_015680685.1 Gnetum montanum | reverse complement strand
CAAAATTTTATTTGTTACAAGTAGGTATTATAAGGAGTACGTAGATTAGGCAATTGAACAAAATAGGAACTATCAACACCTCACAGTACTTGGCAAGGTTGGCTGAATTTCTTTAAGATAAGTCACTTATAGTTTACACACAATGCAATCATTTCATTTTTCACAACTGCACACTGCAACAGCACACACACACACTCACATTAACTACTGAGTCTATTTGGAGGTATTTTGGCCTTGGTGTTGCCAGAGACCAGCAAGCACCTAAATCCTATTCGAGGAAACTCATTGGCGGTTGCGTCCCAAACAGTCGCCAACAGATCCGTTCACATGTCATTCCATTCACCATTAGTGTCATTCAAGTCAATAATCCCATACCTTCCCAATATTTTATAAGGAACTCAAGGACAAGTTTTCATTCAATCATGGGGGTATGATGAGCTACGATATTACATCCACGATATCACATCACGTACGCGATATTGCGTCCCATCTTATTATCTATAAATAAGATGTGGCTTTCCTTGTTTTAGTGACTTAGACTTAGACCCTTAGCTAAACTCCTGTAGTTTTGCCATTCCAGAGTTAGAATAATTTCCATGTGCCCGCAGTAGGAGTCTTAAAGTGAATGGATCTTTATTCGAGCAAATTGTACCTAAGCACACATTTGTCTACAACAATAAAGATGAAGTTTCTGATAAACCTTGCAGCATATGGACTAAGCTAAATAGTAATTAATTATATTTAAATGTTTAAATGATTTCCTAGTTAATTAATCTCTCTCAACCCTTGACTCTCCTAGTTACGTACACTTAGTACGACCACTTCAAGAATGTGTGTAGAACTTGGTAACCCAGTAACGAATAGCATTTGGTAATCCCAGCAGCGTTGCACTGGTTAGGATGTGTGCGGCAAGTGGGAATGAATACTAGTGTTAGGAACAATTAGAACGTAGTTAGTGAATAGTTAATGAAAGTTAGTCACTTAGTTCTCTTCACCTTCCCCTATTAGCATAAGACATTCAAAGGATAAAATCTATCAAAATCATATACCTCAAGCTTACTTAAACATACAACCATGGCAATACAAGTAAGTTTGGGAAGACAATGATTGATTAACCTTAAGTGTTCCATTAAGGAGCGTAAGCACTTAGTCCTTGGAGTTCGATTGGATCGTGTGTGAGATGCTTGTATTCATATGGTTGAGTGTAGGGGTACCTCGCCACTCATCATTTATCATCAATCATGTTTTTGCATCCATAGGTTTTACCTTTTTCAAAGTGGAATGAAGGAACATATGTTTAAATAATATAAGAAATATTTTGAATCTCAATGAAGTAAGTAGAATAGTGGTATGCACTAAGAATAATAAGTAAGAATATGAAGGTTCATATCTCTTTATAAGTTCCTAAGAAGACTATAGTCTCTTCCCAACATAAAGGGTAGGGACATGTCATGGCCTTGAGGTAATGACACTACTAATATTTAAAGTGTTCAAATAGCATGGCCTGTGCTATTTGTCACATGAATTGTTTTTGGCCAAGGTATGATTTAAAGATTTAATTATTTTTGGTTAAGGTATAGTTCAAATATTCAATCCACATTACCTCTTTGAAGTGAATGTAGTGCTAAGGATCCTATACAGTCATCTTTTCTAAAATGTTGTCTTATTAAAGTCATCTTTTCTTCACTGTAACATTCTACAAATAGATTCTTAAAGATGCTATACTTTCAAGAGATTATCTACCCTAAGGCATATTCAAAATAATATGCACACTCTCTTTCAAAAAATAGCTAAAACTATTAACAACCTTTTCATCTTTCATTTTCATTGTAACATCCCATAACGTTTTCAAATCCAAGTACAATCTATGAGTCCTAGTGGGGAGAGACAATTTATACTTTTTTTTCTCAAAATGGAAGACATCTGGAAACTTTTATTATGAATAATTAAAAGAAAGTGTGTGAATTAAAATTTCTCCCTATATTTATTATGAAATATAGCCTAAAATAAAAAAACAAATTATTACTTACAAAACATGCATTTCACCCTTGATACTTTGAAGGGACTTTATTCATTTTTATCCTCCTTGCATCAAATTTTGGCACATTTTTCAATTTAGAGAAGTGTTGATGATTGTGAATTGTTGAATCTTTTAGGTAATTTAATTGTTTCTTCCCTAATGGGTCTATAATTCTATAGATTTTTTTATATATTGTTACATTTTGTAATGGAGGATTAGCTAATTGGCCATTGAGAATGTTTAGTGGATTTCCCTTTCTACAGTAATTACTACTACCTTTGAATAAAAATTTCATACAAATCATAGCACTATTTCAGAGCATTTTCAAAGATAAAGTGGCAGCAAAAGCTATGTTTTTGGCAAAGAAGTCTAATTGGAACTCGTGCATTTTCATAGGTTAGAATGCTTTTGTTTCTCATATGCCCAAGTCTTTGCACTATCCATTCAAATTAATTTTGTCTCCTTGGAGTTTCCATTGAGATTCCTCCATTGATTGAGAATTGAAAATACTTTGCTCACAAGTCAGTTTAAAAAAATTCCACTTTCAAATCACATATGACTTTACCAAAGTTCACTTTATAGTGGGAGAATAAAAGTTCACTTTGAAGAAAGTGAACATGATAGTTGTGCCAGCTGTAGCTGCAAAAATGTAACAGACCATTAATACCTGTTATACACAATGTGTACACTAGCATGTTTCGTGAATATTATTACATTCAAACTAAAAATTATTTGTACCTAGTATGTATAGTACCACACAAGCCTACCTTTTAAAGCAAGATCAATTAAGTTACTCATAGAGAGTGTGTTTATTTCCCATTGTATTTAGGAAATTGACAATGTGTCTATTACCCATTATATTTAGGAAATTCAAATTGAGATTTTATTACATTTATACATCTTCTAGATTTATTAGATAATAAGAATGTACATAAAATGATCCTTGAAAACATCATGAAAAAAATTATAAGTGTTCTTGATAACATGTAAAATAAATAAAACTAATTGCAACTGTAATTTTCTACTTATATCTAATGTAGTCAAATGTAGGATATTGTCCATCTTGAATGTNTAAATTCCATGAATTAGTGTATGCTCTCACCCTCGGCCAAATTTGTTGATGTGGGAGAACGATTATTTGGAAATATTTCCTTAAGCCTTCGGTCAATGCTGCTAAGCAATTTGCCACCTATGAAACTCATTGAATCTATAATAATATACTTCAAGTATTTGTATTTATTTTGCAATGATGACAAAGTTGATGCAGCCAATGGTTTGTAATCTTCGATTCCAATCTTCAACGCAGAATGTACTGTAGTTGCATTAATATTATATGCTGCAGCACCAGTAGGGGTGAGCATCAATAAGCTATTCTTTCTAGATGAGCAAGTTTGACTAAATTCTTTATGAATCGTATCAATGAGATACAATTTTCTTGTGCCTACTGTACCTTGAATAATCATCAACAGAGGAGAAACCTCATCCATTTCGAATTGTTGCATATATAGATGGGCAGTGATAATCTTGTAGCATTTCTTCTGTTGAACTTCTAGAGATGATATGTCCACCTGATTGTCGTTATTTCCTAAATGTGTTATTATCCAATGTGATCTATGACCATGAACAAAAGATGTAGCAATCTTTGCAACATCTTCTCCCGGATAGCTGGCTGACCATTAATTCTGTTTATCTCGATCTCTTAATCCAAGCATTTCGAGTGCACTTCGTTGAAAATGAGCTGATGTAAGTAGATGTTGATTTAGTACTTCAAAATCATATTCAACACCATCCTATCTTTCCAGAATAATATCTGTATACTGCCTCTCTTCCTCGCAAGCACGTTCAAACTCTTCATTGAATGTCTCCTCTTCCAATTCATAGATGTGTCGAACCGAAATCCATTTTTGTTCAATTTCTTCATCATTTCTTCCCAGATCATGTTTGACATCTCTAAGTAATCTATCTATTTCTCCTCTCCTACTCTTGCAGCTACTCTAAATTTTGGAAATGTTCTTACAACAACTGGTCGTAGTCGAGGCTTCCACACTGGTAGCTCTCTCTTCTTTGAGATAAAGGTAAAATATTTTGTAGCATTCAACAATGAAACTCCTTCCATTTCTAGTGGTCTCTTTTGATAAGCATTGATAAGGGTTGTATATGGTTCTGGTTCCTCATCTCCATCTACATCTGGTATAACTCTTTTATACATATCTCTAGACACATTTATAGTATCAAATTGTCGACTACATTAAACTAATGGAAGTTCATATAGCATATGACAAACCTCCATGGCACCTATGTCTCTATCAGCTGCAGCATCCATCATGAGTCTTTTGTATGCAATTAATGCATTTTCTTCAGGGTTTTGAGATTCGGCAATACGAAGTAATAAGTCATGAAAGCATCTTGACTTCTTTTCAGATTTTGCTGCATATTTTGCAATATATTTAATAACAACATATTTGTCAAGGACCGGTTGAAAGTCTGTGTTTGGTCTCCATGTTTGAAGGATCATCCTATTATGAACATTCAACCTTGGATCATTTCGACGTGGTTCATACGTAACATGATTTTTGTTTTCTGGATCTTGAAAGAGATCTGGTTGAGCTGGCAATGGCCATGGAACATTATACCTAAGGTAATAAATTAAAGTTATAAAATTATTTTCCTAGATCCCATACATTCATGATGCAAATAAGAATCTAGGGATTCAAAGAAATATAATTGTACCTGCAAACTTGCATATGATTTCGGATT
Organism: Gnetum montanum; assembly: GCA_015680685.1. NCBI lineage: Eukaryota > Viridiplantae > Streptophyta > Gnetopsida > Gnetales > Gnetaceae > Gnetum > Gnetum montanum. The sequence goes on along the minus strand of MNCI01015715.1, from coordinate 10,117 downwards.
CTTAAACATGCTCCTCTCTTACATTGTGTGTGTCACTGAACTGAATTTAAGAGCTCATCATAATCAATGTCAATATTCATGAATTGCAGTTGTTGACTTTGAATTTTGCATGGATGCCTGGGATTATTAACACGTTGCATCTACAAATGAAAGATTTGTATAATTTTTATAATGATTCTTTCAAATAACATAAACAATTTTCTAACATTTAAAATGAATATGTATAAATTCCAAAAAACTTACATGATTGGATATTCCATCTTGATTGAATCTACTATTCCATGCATTTGTTATTGCATCAAAAAACTCTCTTGTCTTTCTAACTGCTTCTGGGTCATTCCAATCAAGTTCATCTATGTCAGGGGCTCCCTTGATCCAAAGAAAGCCATGGACATGTGGTGATCCCCTATGTTGCCATTCATATCTTGTCCAGTAATCAACCACATCAAATTTTTGAAATGAAATCATTTCTCGAAATGCCTTATGTCGAAGATGCATAAACTCAGCAACTATATGTGGGTTCTCAATAATATTTTTCATTTTCCACTCTCTTATCTCAGAAACATTTTGTGGGGGTTCTGTAGGCATTACCTTATGTAGATCTGGCTAATAAAGATCTGCTGCACTCATAGTAAAAAAAATAGTTGGTGCACCCAACTCATTTATCAAATCAAACAACTGTGCTTTGCATTTTCTCCAGTATGAAGGTGTTCCTCGTATCGTTGTTCCAAATCTCATCAAATTATCAACAAAATTATCTAATGGTGCATTTTGTAGTCCTTCACGTAATTCTTGGATTGTTAATGGTGCTTCTGTAATATTTTTTTTTAAAGAATACTGATGTTAATTTCAGTGCACGATGTCTCGTTATCATGTTATAAATGTGATACCTGAAAAAAATGAAAATAAAATTTCTATGTAATTAGTTCATAAGATGTCAAAAACATGAATGCTATTTAGCAATGTAAATGTAAATAATTTTTGATACCTGAATCTTTTATGACATCCAAATTTTCCATCCTTATATCGAAGCAGATGTCTAGCATATTCGTGTAACATGACATCCTTGGCCCTTCTTGTAAGGAAGTCACATTTTTCACATGGAAACAACATTGGAAATGACATTGGAAGCATTCCAACTGTGTTGAACTCATTGATGGGTGACTTTGAAAGTGTTGGCCATTGTGCGTAATCTGAACTTTTAACAGTTGGATTTTCTAACCAAGCTCTTACCAGATCAAGTTCTTTCCCTAGAAGAACTGGACGTGATGCTACTGATGATGTGTGTCTAATAATATTTTCCTCCTTTAAATCAACCAAAGGACCATCAAACTGTAATCTCATCTCACCATCCTCCTCAGACAATCTAATATAACGAATCCTTTCAAAAACATTAACATCTCCTGTATCACTGACATCATCCAAAGCATGCTCGTCTATTTCTACATCCTGATAGAATGGATCATTCTGTTTGTTATACAATAAGGCAGCATACACACGCTTTTTATTTACAACAAAGTTATAGGTTGTTCCAATTTGATCAACCCGTCTTAGTATCAGCATTGGAATTTCATGAATCCTCAAAGGTAGCCTAGTTGCAATTTCAGATACATCTTGCATAAAACTGATGGTATGTCCTTTATATTGTAATTGACCTCCAATAGCATGCGTAACTTGTAAAATAGGATTAATTCGTGATATAAGCATTTCTTCAACTTCTGATAGTTCTGATAAGATTATTGGCTGGGGTTCTGGATCCATATCATTATCAACAGAGAAACGCTTAATCTCATCACCATCGTGATTCAAGATCCCCATTACCTTTTCATTTGCACACCTTGCACACGTTGGACCAAATCTTTGTACAGGTTTCATTAACATACTCAAAAAACTTTCATTGCAAATACCACATGATCGGGGAACACTAAACTTATCAACCTCGCTTGAAAATCTTGTTATTGCATGCATGATTTCTGTATTTGACTTATGAAGATTTGGATAAGACACCTGATTGTTCATATGTTCAAAAGATATTTTTTGATGTTCTATTCGCAATCTTGGGTGACCTTGTTCCTGACCAAGTCTTGCAACTAAATCCAACATTTCTGCCACTTCTGCTTGTCTTTTTTGTTGTCTAAAAGGTTCTTTTCTTTCACACCCTTGTGCACGTCTTCATTCTATAGTAACAATCTCTATAGGATTTATAAGTAATTCATCTTCGACCATCAAATCACCTTGACCTTGTCCACAACCATGACCACGACCACGACCATGTCCACGACCACGTCAATGACCACGTCCTATATCTGAAATAACTTCTTGATGCAATCGGGGCTGATGAACATTTTCATCATTAGAAATGATTGCTAAGTGATTTTTGTGTTCATCTATGCGTTCTCGTCCTTGTCCACGTCCACATCCACGACCTCTTCCTCGTCCTTGTATGTGATCCCTTCCATTCTGTGAAATATTATTATACAAAGTGACCTAATATGTTTAGCTTTATTAAATCAGACAGTAAATGAATTTCATCTACAAACCTCACTTCCTTCCACCTGTTGTTGCTGCATTTCTGCTCGACGCATTCTTTGACGTAAGCGATGTTCTTCCATTCTTTGCAACTCCAAAGGATCTCCCCGTTCCCGAGCTTCTCTTCTTCGATCTCTGAGACGTTGTTGTCTCGCTCGATTTAACTCACGCACTCTATCACCTGCAGGATCTGTATTTACAAGAATGAGAATCCTTATATAGTATTATGGGTTGTATTAAATTTTAAATAAAACCCAAATTTAAAAAAAAAATTATTTAAAAAAAACGTAAGGCACCCAATATGTTTTTAAATATAAACCAAACCTAAAAATAAAAATTAGTTGTTTTTTTAGAGTTATTTGGGAAACAGAATTCCATGAAATATTAAGCTGAGCAAGTTTCGTACCCATTGCTGATTTACTACGCTTCGGTAGGCGCTCCCGAATCCAACAATCCAATGCAAACTGTTCATCCAATGAGGTGGTAGGCGCTCTCAAATCCAACAATCCAATGCAAAATATTCATCCAACGAGGCGTATTTATGGTTTTTAACGGACGCAACCTTTGGAATCATACACAACCTTTCACAACAAGTTTTAGTCATGGCAAAGCATATAGTTAAAGAGTTTCTTGAATTAAAATTAAAGAAGAAAAAGGTTATTGAGCAAAAAAAAATTATCTTAACACAAAAAAATGATGATAAAAGCAAAACGGATAGCCCATGTGCCTGCGTAAAATATATATATAAATATAAAATCAAATCGTCAACATACTTTTATGAATGCTATGAGGGCTTTTGGAACCTCCTTGAACATGTCTCCGGCAACATGTGTGATCCCTTCATCGTACCACAACACAGGTTAATTTTATTACCGGTTCTTTGCTTTACGGTTTTTGAAAAGAAATTAATTAAGCAGAGAAATAAAAAGAGATATTCTGCCACCTTCCCTCTGGCGTAGCTTGGATGACATGGGGGAGATCGAAGTTGATGGCGGTGGTGATGTTAGAAATCAATCAACAAACACTTTCCTCAATTTCTATGAATTTCATCCTAATGGAGCCTTTGAGGATCCCGCAACTCTAGAAATTATGGCAACATAAAAGAAAACAGTTATCCACGGCAGTGAAATTTGGAGACACAGATGGGATCCAACCTGAGAGACGACGTTGGGATCGGCAGGGACGTGTTCCAAGAGGTCGACACTGGAGATCCTTGCCTCAACGTTGGCGTTGCCTCCTTTCGTGATGAATTCCACCAAAGCTTGAAGTTCTGCAGCTCGACCGACTCTCCTCTTCGCCTCGTCGTCCAGTGGCAAAATGACGAGCACAGACACCGTAAGCTCCATTTCTTCGGAGCTGCCCTCCCTGAGAACCTTGAGCAGCACATCATCACAGCCTTCATTGGCAATACAGATAGCATTCCTCATGCTATCTTTGGCCAGGCTCCAGAGCCGTTTCAGCGCATGAATTCGATCCTGCAACCTGGATCCCTCGATATCCCATGATATTGTCAGAGCTTGCTGGTCGTGGTCACAGCAGAGGCCGCAAATCTAACACAGGTTTCAGCCAGAGCGTTACACACAAAGTTGGGTTATCGAAATGGCCTGTCTGTAATTTTAGTTACATGTCAGCGTTATTCACCAGCGTTACACACAAAATATTAGCGTTACCGATTTCTGACTGTAAATGGCCTATCCGCCAAAAAACAAACAAACAAACAAACAAATAAGGAATTTTAATTCATCTACTTATTTCAACTCTAATGATGAAATAGTGAGAAATAGTAGTGAATAATAAGTTTGCCTATGATTTAAGGTCTTCCCTAATACTATCCAAATAAAAATATTTTTTACTTCCTACATTTTCTTAAATTTTTTTAAAAACTATTTATTTCACCAATTTGCAATTTTACTTAAGATTAGAATAAGAAATGTGCTTTTGAATATTCCATTTATGAAGCTATAGAACTTGCTCATGAAACTATATTTTATCATGGCTTTGCATCATACTTTCTAAATGTATTTTTCCAATGAGAATTGAAAAAGATTAGGAGTATAAACTATAAACTAGCAAATATCTTCAACTTCCAAGGGCATCATCTCTACTTCAAGAAGATTAATATCCTATTATGTCCAACCCTTCACTTTAAATTCATTAAGGAAAAACAATCTAAATTTCTTCTCTCTATTTTCAATATTTATTTCTTAGTCTAGGACCTCTATTATGTCCATCCCTTCACTTTAAATTCATTAAGGAAAAAAGGAATCTAAATTTCTTCTATCTATTTTCAATATTTATTTTCTAGTTTAGGAGCTCATATAACATAGCTATAAAGAATAGTTGGTTGAATAATATCATAATAGAGTTACTTTCAAATATCCCAAACTAAACTAGATTTTTTATTATATTTTTTAGAATAAAATAAGGCTTTTGTGTCATTTACAACTCTTTGAGTAATGCACTAATTCCATTTATAATTGCAAAAATATTCTAGGCTATGATATTTATAAGAGGGGGCTATATCCACATGTTCATTTCCTACAGTGAAAATGTATACCTTATTACATGTACAAAAAATAATAATTATATATTCTAGATATTAACTTTCATTTCTAAAAGATTAATGTTATCACATTTAAGTGTTATATATTAACCAATTATTAAGGCATCAATTAGTAAGAGTATGTAACTTGTGATGTGTAAGTCACAAATTTGATCTTAAAATGTATCCTAATTTGATATCATTTTCTATATTTTTTAAAGTATCATGTTGATTATATATCTTGGGATTAATATTTGTTAAATTATTTCAAGTTCTAACATTGATCCACTCCCCTTCACTTAATATATTGAGCATTGTAATTACTAAATAAAATCCATAAAATTACTCTCTCTCATAGCAATAATGTCAATTATATTGTTGTTATTTCTTAGCCATAAAATTCCTGATAATATTAATTACTTTTTTGTTATTTCTCTTAATATTTTAGTATTTAATATTAAAGGCTACAAATATTGGCTTATTTAAATAAAGGAAATGTTGATTTATTCATACTATTATAGCCTAATATGTGTGCATTTTTATTTTGTTTATCTTTGGTTACATACCTACACAAGAGAAAAAGTAATGTAGCACTATGTTTGCCTCCTATGTATCCTATAACTAGCTTTTTATTTTATTTTATATGTTCTTATATGGATTAGAAAAAATCTATGTAATGTATGTGCAATCATATGGAAAAATAAAAGGAAAAAATAAAAGTTATGTATATGTGGTAATTAAGAATTTAAATTTATATGGAGTTAAGAATACAAGAGTCATTACTCCTCACATGTATCCAAAGTATATATAATAATTAGTTATATGTCTTGCATTGGAACTAGTTATGAGTTTTATTGTGCTAGGCAATAATGAGTCATAAACTTAATTAGAATTCTTTAGAATTTTCTCCAAAAAATTTGATTTCTCTAGAATTCTCTTATGGGGAATTCTATATTACTCTCATCTTCTTTAACCAATGTTGAATTTTTCACTTCCTTTATTAATGCAAAAATTTATGTTTATTTTTTAATTGCAGATTTACAAGCTTGTAAGAAAAAAGTTGTGATGACTTCTTCTAGTGGCATTGATGCAACTAAGACACTTTGTTTTGTTCTTTCTAATGATGTATATGAGTCATTGGTTTTTGATCTTCTATCACAATATGTGTTCATTCAAATTTTGAGTTACACACCTCATAATTGAAGTGTCATTTTGTAGTTAAATGATACAATGAAAAAGTATGATATTTAAGTCCTTCATGCTAGATACTATTCTCATTTTTTTCTTGTTATTGAGTTAGGTAATGCTTTGATGATATAGTGTACACTAGATACAATGTCTTTTATATATAAGCATGCAATGTTGATCATTTATATATGGGCTTTAGATTTCGATGTCCAATCTTAAGAATATGTTAAAGTATTGTATTTTGTTGAGTTAAATAATCTTCTTTTGATATTTTTTTAGAAATTTAAGTAGGAAATTATTATTCTTCTTAGTTCCATTAAGAATATAGAGTCTATTTCTACAAATTTTGTCTTTTGTATATATTTTTTTTTGTTAAAATCAACCTTCTTAATCATAAAAAGCAATTGGTATTACAAGCAGGAAAAAAGACTTATATTAACCCAGTTACATATTATAATCTTCATAATTTTTGCAAAATTTTCTATAGTGAAGAATATTTATTTAATTCTTGGCCTTTTTTTCTGAAGAAAAAATATTTTAAAGAAAACAAAAACTATGTTAAAGTTAAAGATAGGAAAAAACAATATGAAGTTCAAGATACAAAAAATCAAGTTAATGTCAATGATAATAATGATCAAATAATAATTAAGAATATAGAAGAGATAAAATCTCATGTATATAATTATGCTAGTAGTAAAAAAAGTATGAAGAAGCCTAGGCATATAGCTTGTAAGGTAAATTTTTCCTTATTTAATAAGAATATTGTTAAATCAAAGATTAAAACTAGTGTCAACAAGAATATTAGAGTTGATGATAAAGATTCTAGATGTAAGATCAATAACAAGCGATGAGGTGAAGACCTTCCAGAAGTGTTATCACTTTCTTTCTTTGATACAAATATTGCTATTAAGACACAACTCTCTCTCTTTCTCTCTTTGAAACTCTTTTGCTATTTTATGTTTAGTCATAGATGTTGAAAAGTGTTGTAAATTTTTTTAGGACTAGGACCCTACTAATAATTAATTTTTTCACTTATTTTTTCAAAGTTTCAATGGTAAGGCTCTACACTTGAGTGGATAGTTCTAAAATTAGAAAATTTTTCTTTCCATATATTTTTTTCAATGAAATCTACTTAGTGAAAAAATTGTGATGTACTTTGAATTTTCCTTGTTCATTATCAATATTGTTTTTGGTTCTAACACCCCTTCCCCCAGTTACTTCTCACATGACTTGTAAAATGAATATGTTCCATTTTTTTAATGTTACATGAGCTTTCAAAAACGTTGTCTCAAATTGCAAGTAGTTATGACTAGTAATCCCTCTTAGTTCATTCTAACTCAAAAAATAAACTTTGTGATAACTATGAGTAGCACCCCTTTGTAGTTTCAAGCTACAAGTGATTATGAGTAATAGCCCATCATAGTCCATCTTGGTTGCAAGTAGCACCTCTTCATAGTTCAACAAAAAGGTCAAATACCTGATATCACACTTTTAATAGTACAAGTGGCTACAACTAGCACCTCCTTACTATGATCCTGCTATGAGCAGTTGTAACTAGCACCCTCATGCAATCCACATTGAGCATCAATTCTTTCATTTCTATGACTCCAAAGCTAATTATGATTAGTTACAAGTAACACCCCCTCACAGTCTCTAGGTGCAAGCAGTAGTCTCTCTAAACAACCTACCCAAAATGCAAAACTCATTTTCATGATATCTAGATCATTGAAAACTAATACCATATACTCCTAAACACATTGAGAATATAATTTACATTAAAAATATAGGTTAATGTTGTTATTAGTAGTATATAATATCTCTTCTTATATGAAGATAAAAGTCTAAAATAGCAAACATTTTTACTTCTTTCTTAGAGTTTGATGGATGGATGTAATCTATTTTTACCCGAACTCATCTTTATTTACATTATTTTCCTTATTTTTTATCATAGGGAATTACTTCTTAAATTCTCAAAGTATGACCTAATCATCATCATCATTATCCTTGTCTTGTCCAAATAAAATGGGATCAGTTAAATGAGTTCCTTTTTATCATTCACCTCTATGAAGAGCTAGATATTTTTTTATTTGTAGTTTCGTCAAGTCCTCTTCAATGATGTGACTAATATATATTGCATCTAGAAAATGCCCTAGTATCTACAAAATTTGGAAATTCATTCATTCATGAGATTTGAAATGGTTTTATAGCTAGCTACCAACCTGACTTTAATACTCTTCCTTTTATATCTAGGCTTGGGAATGACATTAGTAGAGTGGAGCATAGCCCCAATAATTTTTGATACATGTTATGATCAAACATCAATGTAATCACTTGATTTTTCTATAATAAAGCTCCTGCTACAAATGTCTTTTAAGATTTATTTTGTATTTGCAATAGCTCTTATAATAAAAAGCATTTCATTATTCTTTCTTATTACCAATTCAAATTTCAAGATACACATTATCAATTTAAGTTACTAGTATTCTTAATCACTTATACTATTTATCAATATAACTCAAACAACTTAGTGCTTGATCCACCACTCCCACTTCCATACTTTTCTCATGAATTTTTTTGTAGGTTTATAACATTCAAACATCCAAACTAGAAGCTCACATATAATTTTTATTTGATCTATGACTCTAATCAATAGAGAATTCTAGAGATCTTCATTTTAGCATAAAAAGAATTCCATGGTGATTCTACACAATCAAATTTCATCAAAATTTGAGCTCATAATCTCAACTTGTTAAAGATTTTCATAATGATTATGACTTGTGATCTACTTGTGGTATTGAAAAATAATTAACCAAAAGTCTACCATGACTCATTCTATTTTATATTTCACATTTGCTTCATCTTGTGGTGAAAACCACAACTCATGATCAACTTGTGGTTGCAAAATACAACTTATGGTGTTCTTATTGAAGCTCTAGAAATAAGGTAAATTTACCAAAACTTATGATGAGGTCACTATACAATACCAAAACTAATAATTTGATCATCATATCCTTAGACACAAAATACTCTTTATTTTCAATCACCATGACTTGTGGAAAGCTTGTGTTGTAATACCATGACTCATGGTTGACTTGTGGTATAAAGATTATGACTTATGGTAAGTTAATTTTTCTAATTTCTCTCAATTTTCATCATTTTTTTAGTTTTAGAACAACTATCACTTCCTCATTAGTTTCAATATTAATATCAGAGCATAGTCATCATGAGTTTCAATAAGAAAATAGTAAAATGCCCCATCATATTCAAAGGGATTCAAGACTTTATTCTTTAGAAAGAAATGATGAAAGAACTCTTGAAGGTAAATGAAGTATGGGAGATAATAGAACCTGAAAAAACCTTTATAAGCATTACTTCAAAAGAAGAAAGTAAAGGGGACCCTTTGATCCAAGAACTTCTAGAAGTAGAAAACTAGAAGAGAAAAGAATCATTTGTCAGAATGATCATCATTTTTAACATATAAAAAAAATAGCAGGAAGATTGTGCTCTCTAAAACAACCAAAGATATATGGAAAGTATTATGTTCAAATTATATTAGCAATATTGAAAATCAACACATACAAAAATTATTTTGTAGAATTCAATTTTATAAATTAAAAATAAAAAAGTCGAAGACATTGAAATTTTTTTTATTATAATGTATACTAGTATATATGAATTTGGGTGTAATTTTACTTAGCATCAAAAAGTAAAAAAGGTAGTAGTAGCCCTTTACAATGATTTAAGATACCAAAACATGATGATGAATTTCCTTTAGAAAAAAGAATTCAAAAAATTAACAATTAATGATCTAGCAGCCCAAATTAGAACATTAGAAATTCTAACATCAAATAAAAATTT
>MNCI01015710.1:163659-189909 GCA_015680685.1 Gnetum montanum | reverse complement strand
TTTATAGTCTTAGGGTTAGCAAAAAATGTAGGATGGTTGCCACATGGTGGAGGGGATGGTTGGGACTATGCTCTCACCCAACTACACTCTCCACTAGGTTGGTGGTTATGTGCTTTGCTAGACTTTGCAAGACTACAAGACTGTGACTATNTAGGGTTGGAAAATTGGCAAATCAAAGACTTATCAAACCTTAGAAGCACTTGGGAGAGAACCAAAGGTATATTGGCGAAGTTGCAGACCACCACAAACCACCACAGTCCACCAGAACATCACAACCAACGGTACACCATAGTAACTAACCCAGTAGATGCAAACATCTCGACAAAGTATCAGTCTTCATAGCCAAACACCTTCAAGACTGTGACTACACTGACCACTGTGTCTATTGTACATCATGTACCTTCTAACCCTCTTTGGTGTTAACTATGCTCAACCCCATTTGGGGTGGTGTTCTATTTCTCTCTCTCTCTCTCTTTCTTTGCATTTTTCACACTTTACTTGCATTTTTGTTGTTTTACCTCATAGACTTATCTAAAACTATGCTCAAGTGATAGTCTACACATGTTAACACTACCCACTTGACTGAAACTCTTGACTATGCTCGAGTAGACTAGAAGGGCCTAATGATAGACAAGAGCAACCTCCTCAAACATCTAGTAGTGGTACTACAAATAAGAAACCAGAGCTTATGCAATAGTAGTTACAGATCCTACAGCAGCATGTTGTAGCTAGTGATGCTCCTGTTTCCACGATCAGAAAAGTAGGAAGTGGTAGTGGTAGTGGAGGCTCAGGAGAATCGAATAGGTAGCCTATTAATAGGAAAATAGTGGATCATTTTCAGAAATTGGGACCTCCTAAATTTGATGGCATTGAGGATCCCACTATGGCTATAGAATGGTTGGAGGAATTACAAAAGGCTTTTGATTTGATGGTTTGTTCATTGGTTCAACAAACTCACTTGGTAGTTTATCAATTGGTTAGTACTGCTCGACATTGATGGATGACTAAAGAGTAGGCTGAGGGATGGACTAGTTAACATGTGGCATGGGATCATTTTCTAGTAACTTTTAGAGGTCATTATGTGTCTACCAATTATGCATAGGCCAAGGAGGATGAGTTTTATTGTTTGTATTAGGGTAGTTGATCTATGGCAAAGTATGATCCTCATTTCTCTTAGCTAAGTAGTTATGTAACCCAGATGTAGACAGATGCTCGGGCACTGGCGAACAGGTTTGTTTGAGGTTTGAGACCATCTTTGAAGAATCACTTATTACCTCTAAGATTGACTTTCTATGATGAAGCTGAGTAATAGCCATGGATTTAGAAAGGATTCAGTAAGAAGATACAACACATAGAGGGAGGTGACAGGGGTGGAAGAGAGGACCAACATCTGGAGAGAGGCCTAGCCCCTCTAAGCAAGCTCATGGTCCTACTATTAGAGTTGGTCATGGTGCTCTTATTTGTTATAGATGGGTAGCTTGGTCGTTTGTCGAGAGATTGCCAGAATTGTTTTACATGTGGGCAACTAGGGCATTGGGCTTGGGAGTGCCCAAAGAAGGTAGCTGGTAGTGGAGAAGGTAAAGGTCGAGAATAGCAACCTCCAATTCAGGGTGGACATGGAGCACCAGTCACTCAACCTGAAGGAGGGTACTAGAGGACTCAAGTATGGGTGTATGCCTTAACAAACTAGCCTTTGGATGTGCAGCCAAACACAGTGATGGAGATGGGAGGTATGATTTTGGGCTTTTCTATGTTAATGTTATTTGATCCATGTGCTAGCCATTCTTTCATAGATCCTAAAATTGCACATCATGTAGCTCTTGTATGTCATGCTCTTTCTCCTAGGTTGATAGTAGCTTCTACTGGGGGTCATGAAACTTAAGTTAATCAAATGTATAGGAATGTGCCAATAGAATTAGAAGGTGTGCAATGGGTTAGTGATTTACATGTTATGGATTTTGGGGTATATGATGTAATTTTGGGGATGGATTGGTTGTTGTAGTTCAATTCTAGTTTGGACTATCAGCAAAAGCTCCTATGACTACAATTAGTTGATGGTGCTCTGATTGAGGTTCAAACTTGTCCGAGGATTATGTGCTTGGATTTAGTTTCCTCTCAAATGTATCATAGGATGCTTCAAAAAGGAAAGGAATGCTTTGTGGCTATAATGTATAAAATAGATATGGTGGAGATAGATCAAATTCCTGTGGTTCATGAATTTTCTTATGTATTCCAATCTAAATTACTAGGCTTGCCACCTAGGCAAGAGATTAAGTTCAAGATCAAACTTAAACCTGTCACAAAGCCTATTTCAAAGCCTCCACACAGGATGTCTCCCATAGAGCTAGCAGAGCTAAGGATTCAGCTACAAGAATTGCTGGATAAAAGCCTTATTTGACCTAGTGTATCACCATGGAATGCACCAATGCTATTTGTTAAAAAGAAGGATGGGGGTTTGTGGTTATGCATAGATTACAAGCAATTAAACCAAGTGACTATGAAAAATAGATATTCTCTACCATGCATTGATGACTTGTTGGATCAACTTCAGGGAGCTCATGTATTCTCAAAGATTAATCTCAAGTCTAGGTATCATCAAGTGTGGGTTCATGAGCAGGATGTGTCAAAGAGAACATTCAAAACATGGTATGGCCATTATGAGTTTTTGGTACTATCCTTTGGGTTGACAAATGCACCACCAATTTTCATGCACCTCATGAACAGTGTGATGCCGCCATTCCTAGATTAGTTCATGATTGTGTTCATTAATGATATCTTAGTATATTCTCCTCATGAGAAATTTCATGCACATCACTTACAGATGATCTTATAGACTTTGAAGGAATACCAACTATATGCTCAACCATCCAAGTATTCCTTTTGGAAATTAGAGATTCAGTTCTTGGGACATGTGGTGTTAAGAGCTAGTATCTCTGTAGATCCTATAAAGATTGTAGTCATTCATGATTGGCCTAGGCCATAATTAGTAGTGGAGGTGTGAAGCTTGTTGGGGTTAGCTGAATATTACTAGAGGCTTGTGGAACATTTCTCTTGCATAGCATCTCCTTTGACCTGATTGTTGAGAAGGAAGACTAACTTTACTTGGGGCCCAACTTGTCAGACTACATTTGAAGAGTTGAAGAATAGATTGGTGACTACTCTAGTGCTAATATCTCCTACACTAGGACATCCATATGATGTTAGTACAGATGCTTCCAAGGATGGATTTGGTTGTGTGTTGATGTAGGATGGGTAGGTTGTAGCTTATGCATCCCGTCAATTAAGGCCACATGAAAGTAGATATCCCATGCATGATCTAGAATTGGATGTTCTGATATTTGCATTAAAGATGTGGTGGCATTATCTATATGGAGAGAAAGTTACTATTTGGATAGACCATAAGAGCCTCCAATATCTTATGAGTTAGCCATAGTTAAACTTGCGACAATGTAGATGGGTGAAGCTACTTGCTGATTTTGATTTCACTATTAAATATAGGTCTGGCAAGACTAACAAAGTAGCAAATGCATTGAGTAGGGTGGTAAGTAAGCTTAATAACTTGACAATTCAATCAGATTTGCAAGAGCAGATATGAGAGCAACAATGCCATGATCCTTGGTGTCAGGCATTGAGGCAACAAATTACCTCTGATGGAACACTCTATATGGATAATCATGGAGTCGTATGGAGGGATGGTCAAGTATGTGTTCCATAAGCTCTACAACTTTAGTTGATGGACAAGACCCACCTGAGCAGATACCAAATGCATCTAGGTAGTCAAAAAATGTACCAAAGTTTATAATGGATGTATTGCTGGCATGGTATGAAGAGGAATGTAGGAGAGTATGTAACTTGATGTTTAATTTTCCATCAAGTGAAGATAGAGCATTAGAGACCTGGAGGATATTTGCATTCCCATGATATTCCTCAATGAAAATGGGATGTCATTGGTATGGATTTCATTGTTGGTCTTCTACGAGCTCACCGTGGCCATGATGCTATCTTAGTAGTTGTTGATTTATTAACAAATTCTACCCATTTCCTTACCACATGATCATCAGTAAGTGCAATAGAAACTATGCATCTCTTTCTTGTAGAGATAGTGTGGTTGCATGGTGTGCCACAATGGATTATTAGTGATAGAGATGCTTAATTCATGTCACATTTTTTATAGACATTTCAGAAGGACATGGGTACAAAGCTAAATATAAGTTTGGCATATCATCCACAAACTACTGATCAAACTGACTAGGTGAATCAGATTCAAGAAGACATGTTGAGAGCTTATGCTTTGCAGTATAGAGAAGGTTGGGATCAGATGCTACCATTAGCTAAATTTACTTATAATAATAGTTATTAGGAGAGTTTGTAGGTAGCACCATATGAGATTTTATATAGTAGGCCATGTAGAACATCTTTATGTTGGGATACCATTGAAGATGGTCAACAGGTTACCACAAATTTGGTAAGGCAAGCTACAAAGCAGATTCAAGATATCTGAGATAGATTGAGAGCTGCACAAGATAAGTAGGTAGCATATGCCAGTCGGCATCAAAGGCCACTAGAGTTTGCAGTCAAAGATCATGTATTTCTTTGTGTTTCTCCTTTGAAAGGCCTTACTCACTTTGGTCAAAAAGGAAACTTGGCTCTTAGATACATTGGTCCCTTTTAGGTGTCACAATAGATTGGGAAAGTGGCCTATCAGATAGCATTACCTTCTAATTTGGCACATGTCCATGATGTATTTCATTTATCTATGCTGCAACGTTATGTGCCTAATGAACATCATGTGATTAGCCATTCAAGAGTACAACTACAATCTGATGTTAGTTATGTTGAGCAACTAGTAAAGGTTGTTGATCGTAGGATGTGAGAACTACATAGTAAAGTTGTTCCTATGGTTAAAATTTTATGGAGTAGACATGGAGCTTTGGAGGCTACTTGGGAGGTGGAGACTTAGATGCATGCGGTTCATCTTGAGATCTTACAGGAGGAAGATCCTCAAGGAGGGGAGAGTGTTACATCCCATTTAGAGACAATAGGTATGGTCATCCACTTATGATTTATACATTACATGTGGAGTCCTGGTGGGTTTTCATGGATGAGTGAATGTATTTTATATGTTAGGAGGCTTTATCTTTATGTTACAATTATGATGTCTTTACATGCCTAACTAACATGATTATGTACACTAGCCTTGTGCGATGTGTTAAACAGGTGATGTTGTTGGCAAGGATGTTGAATTGGGGTACGAGAGCACCAATCCAATATGTTTTTATGCTTTATGTGCAATTTTGGTATGTAGACATTTGTACTATAGCACTATGTTAAGCAATGTTTAGGTGTGGTTTTAGCATGTGAATGTGTATAGCGTATGATAAGGATCTCGTAGGTTCAAATAGATTTTGATTTGGAGTCTTGGTGTGTCTATTACACATGATTAAAGTTTACGGTATTAGTTGCAGAGATGAAAAATAAAAATAACTTATGAAAATTGTTCCTTAAAAAAATAATAAATAATTCAAAAGGAAAAAAAAGTAAAATACAAGAAACATTTTGTTCACACATGATGTGCGCCAAGTAAAACAAAACAAAAGTTGCATGTATATTGTTTTTTTTTCATATGCTTTATTTTTATGTTTATTGTTTTTCTCACCACCTCACCATTGCTTGCTACAAAAATTAGGTTTGGATTTTGTTTTTTTTTTTTTTTTTTTTTTTGTTCCATTACAAAAACACAGAGAAGCCTATTTTCATTCATTCTTCTTTCTGCCCTCTTCTTTTCATCCACATTTTTTTGAATTCAGAGCTTTCTAGATGGTTTTTGCATGCTCTAAACCTAGATTTGGGATTGTTAACGTCATATCTACGTAGGTGTAGAACTTGTTGGGAGAAAAACAGAGCCTTGCTAGATTTTGGAGGGTTTTCTACTTGTTTCAACCTTTTTGCCCAACAATTTTAATCAGTGGGTTGTCTTGACCTTTTCCCTGTATTTTTGTGTTGGATTAGTGTATATGATTATGTGATGTGGGCATGTGAGGTGAGTAGCTCAAGGATTGAGCTTGGACATGTTATTTTGTCTATTTTCCAAAAATTTTATGATTTTTATTATGGATTGTGGAGTGTGTAGTGACTTTATTTAATTACAAGTGAAAGGTGCAAGAGCCTAGACAAGCATGAAGAGGAAGGGTATAGGAGGGGAAAATTTTCAGCGCTTGGTTAATATATATTTTCATGTATAGTAGTGTGGACTAGATATCCTTTGTATGAAACTCTTTGTCCTCTTCTATATACGATGATGAGGTTTATGTGTTTTTGTATTTTAGCAAAGTAGTGTATAGTTTGCTTTATGTAGAGACATGCAAATTTATAATGTGATATGTATGTTGAGTTTTTGGTGTGGGAGAAAATTTCTATACCATTTGACCTTTTTTATTATCATGTATTCTGCACATTATTGGTTTTAGTTTTCATGCTTCCGTGCTAAGATTACTTGATCCTAGGCATCACCCTAACCTAAGCTAGGGTAGGGTGTTACAATGATGAATATAACAAATCAGTCAATCATGTTCATGTATATGCATTAATGCAACCTCATCAACGTATATGCATCGACGTAGCTTGAGATGTGTAAACGTTGATGTGTTAATGCAATCTTCGATAATGCCTGCATAAATGCATCACCCACCACATTTATGACACCATCTACTCATTCCAATAGTTAGAATTTTGTAGTTTGCTTCTACAAAAGTTAGAATTTTTCCTTTGAGTGCATGCAATGTGGATTAAATAAAATGTACAAAGTTTTATTTAAGTACATGATGTACTTAGATACATTTACATGATGATAATAAAATCAAGCTTTGTGCCATCCATTTTAGCACTTGGATTAGCATTTTAACTTACTTTAACTATTCATTTATTTTTCATGTAAGAAGTTAAATATTTTATTCCATTACACTTAGTCAATTCACATGACTACAATGGATTTCAAGCATAACATATTAATGGTTGGTAATCCAAGTAGTGAATCACTTGATATGCAAGTGGTAAAGGACTTGGTAACCTAGTAGTGTTAGCACATATTCAAAATGTGTATGGAAAATCAAGAGTGGATAATCTATGCTTAGGCTAGTTTAGATTGATTTTCCACACTTAAATTAGGTAGATTAATTTAAATATTTTAATACTTTAAATATTTTAACAGTAAAAAATACAATCATATGCCACACTTATACTTAATTATACAACTTGAACCCTCACAAGTGTGAGTGGAAAGATAACGATTAGCATCTTAGCACTTGGTTATTCTAAGTCCATGGAATTTGACTAGATCATGCATGAATGTTTGTGATTCATATAGCTAAGATTAGGATTACTCCACCTCTCATCAATATGGAAGTTTATTAATATATATATTAGCCAATATATTAATAAGTTTTAATAAATTGTTATATTAGTTTGACTATAGTTACACCCCATGACACATAACAAACATGATATATTAGTAAAATTATAAAGGAATATAAGGATGCCTTTAACATAACTTGAATTAAAAAACCTTTTGCCTAACTAGACAATAAGCTAATCACTTAAGCCACATATTGATTATATTACATAAGGTACATATAATTAAAATTTTAGTTTTGTACAACACCATCTTTATATTTTATACATGTTAGAAGCCCTTGAAGATGAGTTACATGTATTTCTTTCTTGTGCTATGGTTGTCAAATCCCAATATATATATATATATTTTAACAATGATGTGTTAGCCTAGTGGTATAAGCCTTGGTTTAGTAACCCCAAGTCATAGGTTCAATTCTACTAGGTAGCAATAAGCAAAGGAGTATTATAGAAAAAAGAATCTCCAAATCAACAAAAAGTAAAAACTTAATGGTTTTGAGAATGCCTTTTTATGTTTTTATCCTTACAACTAATCTTGAAAAATCTCTCCTCTATGGAGTAGGCTCACTCCACTAATTAATCACCTTTAGATACTAAATCCAAATATTATGCAAAGACAACACGTTTTTGCTAGAAAATAAGAAAACTATCTATCTTTAGTTAATTGAATAAAAGATTACAATAGGATTCCCAAAACCCACAACATCTAAAACCTTTTACACTAAAGTGAAATTGTAGACCATGAGGCTTTACAACTACACAATGGTTGTTGTCAATGCAAAATATAACCAATAAAAAATTTCTCTTATAACTTGAGATTGAGATCTCAACTCACAAGACAAAAGAGAATCGAACACACAAGCCAACACATCACACAATTGACCTTGGAGCTACAATCACCAATTGTTGTCACTCAGTGGGCTCTCACACCCTTTCTTGCTAAGCTCTCCACACTTAAGAGCTCTCTTTCTTATTCATAATCCTAGGGATTATGAATTACATTAATATTCATGAATAATAAGAGATAAGAAACCTAGAAACCTTCCCTCAACTCAACTTAAGGATCTTCAATTATTTTCATAGTCTTCTCACCTTTTCCTTGACTATTTCTATTCTTTTCCAACTTACCTTGACTATTTCTCAAATTGGGATGGGTGATTTTGGAAGTTTTCCTATTTGTATGGGTCAAATTTGGCTTTGGTAAGACATCTCCTATTAATTTTCAAGTATTAGGGGAGACATCTTTTGTTTGGACAAAATGTCTCCTCTTGTGATAAGACATCTTCCTCGAGAAGATAGCAAACTGAGGTTTATGTGTTTTTGTGCTTCAAGATGTCTCCTTTGGCTTCAAGATGTCTTCTATCAACAACAACTCTCAGCCAAGATGTCTTCTTGCCTTTTGATGAGTCATGTTAAATCGACTATGTTGACAAGGCCTTGTCAATGCATCCTACCATGCATCGACGAGGCCCCATTGACGCAGTGTCGATTTTCTTAATTTTCAGCTATAAATACATGCTTGCAGCTACATTTATGGCATAAGTAGATTGTAATTGTAGTGGAGCTCTTACATTTTTTGCATTTAAAAGTTAGAATTTTTTCTTTGAGTGCCTGCAGCAAAAGTCATTAAGTGTATGGATCTTTATTCAAGCATTGTTGTACCTGAGCATGATAGTGTGTGCGGAAATAAAGACAAGCTTTTTGATAAACCTTGCAGTTCAAACTATTTATTAAAGGCTCTCAATTAGTTATTAAATATTTCCTAGTTATTATATTAATCAGGTAATTAAGCAAGATAGATTACACACATAAGTACAACCGCTTCAAGCATAACACATATTTGCTTGGTCATCCCAGTAGCGTTATTACTTGGTACGTCCAATAACATAGCACTTGGTCACCTAGCAGTGGATACATGGGTTCAAGACGTGTACAAAAAGTGGGAATGGATACTTATGTTAGGATTAGTTAAATGATTAGTTAGTTAATTAATTTAGATTAGTTAATCAAATTTATTTTTTTATCTACATTTTAAGCACCCAACTATAAAACATAAAAATGATAAAAATTGAATGCCTCAATTACACTTAACCATACAAATGAACATCACAAGTGTAATTGGGAAGACAACAATTCACCTTAAGGCTAGATTCACTTCCTAAAGGGCTAGTGCACTGGAAATGACAAAGTCTGTGAAATTTGACTAGATTGCGCATGAACACTTTATGATTCATATGGTTGGGCATAGATGTACCTCATCGCTCATTGTTAACATCATTGTCAAGGACTTTGTTTATGGAATGTGTGTTATTTAGGTCTAAGTAAATACCATTATATCATTGTACGAACCTAATGGTCAATATCATTCCCATTATACATAGAATTATAAAAGCACACTAATAATTTCATTTTGTTTTGCAAAATGTCTTCTTCTTCTAGCAAGCACAAAGATACCAAACCACCAATCCCACAAGAATGCATGGTGGTATACACCCATCTAGATGAGTTTGTACCAAATTTCACCTTCATCCTACATAAAGATGAACAAATGCAATGGTGTGATATGGAGGGAAACGTTGTCTTGCCCCCTGATAGATCTATGTCTGGGATGCTATTCAAGACCCTTAAGAAGTTAGGCATAGCAAATCTTCATGACACAACGCAAACAAGATCAACATCAAGAGAAACTCCATGAAGCTACAAAGGGAAAACATTACACCAATCCCTTATTCCTACTAAATCAAGATGACAATGAGGATCCTCCCTTGGAAGGTTCTCAACATGAAGATTCTCCACCCCCTATTACAGATGGCAAGGGTGTGAACCTGGCCCTACAATCAACTCTTCATGAATTGGATTCAAGAAAGAGTGATAGCCAAGGTAGGGACTCGGGTAAACATCGCAACAATAAGGGATCTAAGAATGGTGATCGTAATAAGTGTAAGAGTGGTGGTGGACACTGTGGTGGCAGTGGCGGTCCACCTTCCTCTTCATCCTCTTCATATGATTATGAACATTCCTCTTCATCTGATAGTTCTCATGGAAGCTACCATCGAAACTATCATGATTAAGGTGATCAACAAAATAATAATGACCATGAAGGCCACCAAAATCGAAGGGATGTCCAAAACCATCATCGATGTCATCAATGAAATGATGATGATGAACCTTTATCAGTGACTAGAAGTATGCTCAACATTGCAGAGGTATAGTCAGATCAAGTGCCTAGATATGAACAATATCTCAAGATTTGAGGGAGGATATAATTCTAATCCGTAGACACATCTACAAGATTTTCAAGATGCCTGTGCCTTACAAAACATAGAAAATGAGTGGCAAAAACTCAAAATTTTGCCAAGGACACTCATTAAGGAAGCTAAAAGTTGGTACTAGTCCTTAGAGCCAAAATCTATCCACAGATGGAGTACCATGTTAGAACTATTCAATGACAAATTCCAAATGTGCTCCAATGTGTCTAATCTGAGAAGGCAAATCCAAGGTTGGAAAAAAGGAGCACATGAACCCTTTGATGTTGTCATGGGCCAATACTATTCACTCCTACACCGATGCCCTAGCCATGGTTACTCTCAGAGGGAACAACTTCGCTACATCATAGATGGGCTCAGAGCTGAAACAAGAAGAACCCTTGGGATGTATGCCCAAGAAAGGTTGTCTAAAATGAAAGCTCATCAAATACAAAAGTTAATTGAGTAGTTAGCAAAAGAAGAAGGTGAGCTACAAAAGAGGGAAAGTGCTAAAGAGTATAACAGGGACCCTTCCATTAGAAAATGAGAGGTTGGGTTTTGTGAAGAGGAGGAATCACCACTTGATGAAGTGGTGAACAAAAGGACCTTGCCCATCCAAAAATCTGTTTTTGACATTTCAGCCAAGGTTGACAAGTTATGGGACTCTTTAAATAAAAAATTTAAAACCACTTTGAAGATTGCTGAAGAATCCAAAGAGCAAAATAGTGATCATAATCCTAGGAGGCGAAAAGAAGCTGAACGTGCCTACCAAAGAGGTAAGGGCAAGGCTATTGTAGTAGAGGAAGTTGTTGAGTCTAACTTTGATGATGAAACTAAATGTGACATATGCCAATATGAACATCCATAGGGATATTTCTCTATGGTGTCACACTTACAAGAGTCTAGAGTGTACGCATTGAATCCTCTCCTAGCACATAGGCAAGCTCCAAGACAATTGCCTTACCCTCAAATCAGTCCAAGGCAATTCCACCAACAACAAGCTTACTACCCAAGTGGAACTCCTCCACAACCTCATGAACAATACCAATAGTGGTATCAAGCACAGTTATGGGAAATGCCACCACCAAGGTAGCAATACCCTTATAGGCAACCAAATCCATACAGGTACTATGTTTAGTAGCCCATCTCCCCTAGAAGTTCTACAAGTCATACATCATTCCAACATCACTATTACCCTTTAGAGTACCACCAAACACATTCGCCATCTACTCTAGGGGAAAACCCATATCCATATCCATATCATCCTCCACATCCCTCTACACATACACCTCTGCCTTCAACCTAGCTACCTCCTGCTCCATCCATGCAAGGTGAAATCCCTTCATAGCCACAACAACGAAATGCTACGAGGGTTGTGCACTTGTAACCAATTTTTCAACCAAGTGGTTCAAATAATTGATGAAGAAAAAGACCTTTATTCTAGCCTAATGATATTCTTTAGCCCTCACAACCTACTCTGGCTAATCATCCTACATCTCTAGCACCCTCATCCTTTGCATCAAATACCTTCAAGTGCCCTTCAAACCAAGTGTAATGTTAACTCATGCTATTTTTGACTAGATCAAGGCTGGCAATCTTCCTACAAAAATATATGACCTAGGAAGTCCACTCATCTATCTACAGATTACTGTACAAGAGCCATGTAAAGCTCTTCTTGACTCTGGTCCTGAAGTTAACCTTACCTCCCATGACATGTAGAAGGCTTGGAACCTACCCCCTCTTAAGAAGAGCAACATCTATCTAGAATTAGTAGATCAGTTGATTACTATCCCTTTGGAATTAGTAGAGAACATTGTGACCACAGTTTGTGGGTGGTCCTATCCTACTAATTTTCTAGTAATCAAGGTGGACAATTGCAAAAATGACTTTCCCATCATCATGGGAAGGGCTTGGTTAAGCACGGTCGACGCGCAAATGGATATAAGGGACCTATCTCTCGAAATATCTAAGGAAAATGAGCTAGGAAAGATTGAGAAGAAGCATATTCCATGCATCATTGATGAGCTAAAAGGTATCCCTACACTCAACCATACAAATATGAGCATCCACGCATGATCCGATTGAATTCCAAGGACTAAGTGCTTATGCACCTTTATAGAACAAGGACGGGTTAGTTAATCATTGTCTTCCTAAGCTCACTTGTATAGCATAATTATATGGTTAAGTAAACTTGAGGTATATGATTTTTATATATTTTTATGTTTTATGTTTTGGTGCTAAAAAGGGAGAAGTGAAATAATTAAGTAACTAATTTAATTCAACTAATCAACTATGTTGTAACTAGTCCTAACACCATCATCTGTTCCCACTTGCCATTCCCACTTGCCATTCCCACTTGCCATACACATCCTAAACCAGTGTAGCACTACTAAGATTACCAAATGCTAGTCGTTACTAGGTTACCGAGTGTTCCACACATGTTTGAAGTGGTCGTACTAAGTGTGCTTACTTGGGAGAACTAACAGGGTGAGAGAGAAAACATTAATTAACTATAGAAAGCATTAAATAATGTGAAGGGTAAGAGATAATCTATTCTAAATGTTGCAAGGGTTATCACAAAGTTCATCTTTATTACTGGCCACAAGGTGTGCTTAGGTACACAATGCTCGAATAAATATCTTTTCACTTTATGACTCCTACTATGGGCACTCAGAAATAATTATAACTCTAAAAAGGAAAAAGTGCAAGAGTTTGGGTAAGGGACTAAGAGACTAAATTAACGTATTGCCAAACCAAGTATGCCTGCCTCTTATCTATAGGTGACAAGACATGCTCTGACATTGGATGTCCAATATCGCTTGGCAGGCTCCGATATCATATACCTGATATCACAGATGCAATATCGCAACCCTGATATCATGGTTCATCATACCCCCATGACTGAATGACAACTAACGGTGACATGGGTGATAGACTCAAAGTGCCTAGTAAATGGATCAACAAACATATTACAGCATTGGTGTTCATAACCATTATGGTGAACACTGTACATAGATGACATCCAGACCCTCATTCGACAGCTTGAAGAGAAAGAAAGAGAGAAAAGAGAATGAGGTGCATTGCTATCGATGTAAAAAATGTGCACTCTGTTGTTTATCCATAGCCACATGATGAAGCGTGTTCCTTGCATAATTGCTCTCACTCTAGTCCATCTTGAGTGCTCCCTCCTATCCGAGTCCATTGTTCATATTATCACCATCTGCACACACAACACAATCATGAATTAGCAAGGATAGATAAGATACAATGTAGTTAATACCTTGCCCTGATATGAAGTACCTTGGTTGGGTTGTGGGTATGGTAGATGCTAGGTTAGAGGTTTTTAACTAATAACTACCCAAGGTGTAGAGGTGAGATAGGCAATAGAATGGAAAAATTTGTGACAAGGCCCCCATGACTAAGAGTGAACCTCTGGTAGCAATAGGGTGAAAAAACTGAAGGAATAAGAAAGATAAGAGAAATAACAACGGTAAAGCCAATAAAATGAATGTCATGGATGGAGATGAAACGAAAAATGGTTGAATGCAAAGAATGTTTAAGGGTAGAACTTAACAATTGTACCATAAAGGAAAGTCAGTGGGTCTTTCCCAAAGCAGGCTCATGCCTTTTATGCCCTGACAGACCGACAAACCAAAGAGTCCGTAGGCTCTAGGAATGACGTATGGAATAATGGTTAAGAACTTACCCACAAGAAGTTACCAAAGATGAACAATGCCTCAACCAAGATATAGACTGACCATAAAATTAACAATGAGGTGGAATATGAGAAGAAATATGGAAGGAGAGGAGAAAATGGAATGGAATCCCAACAACAAGGTTGTGTAAAGTCCCTTGTGTATTATATGGTTATGGTGACTAAATAGAATTCATTCCAAATCCGGATTCAAACAAACCACATTCAGTGACCTTGCATCAACACATTTGACCAACCCATCCTCTTGAAGCAAAAAGAATGCATTCATAGAGTCACCACCATTCCAAGGAGAGAAAGATAGAGAAGTAGGAAGTGAAAAAGGGCCTTAGTTAGATGGTGCCATAACTAGTGCTTGTAGCCTATATTCCATTATTATGTCTGAGGGGCGTGCTTTGAATTCTCACATTTTTTTTTCTTTTTGACAAGAGAACCACACCATGTAAAGACTTATTTAAATCATTCAACTTCCTAATGTTTGGTCAATGGTAGTATGGAAGAAAACCCATGAAAAGCATCCAAGTACCCGAGAGAATAGCTAGCACAAGTGTGTCGAATCCCCTTGAAGTCATACCCTTTTCAACCATTGAGTCCTTCCTTGGTTTGAAGAATACCTAGCCACTAATTCATTAATAAGTTTATTTAGAAAAAGGGATAGTACAATTCCAAAGCCAAGGGAGACCACAAAGTTGAATGGATGAATAGATGATGTGGACTCATTGCCTGTTTTATCAAAAGAACCATATCTTAGTATCAACATTGAAAGTCAAAGGGAAAAACCAAACATTAGCAATCAACAACATTATAGTACAATCCACCATCATGACCACTTATTCTATGACAAATGAAAATAAATCAAACAAATAAATAGTACAAATGTGAACAATGGTGTAAAACAAAAATAAGTAAAATTGAAAAGATGTGTAAAACAAAAAATACAAAAAGAGCTAAGGACTTAGAATGGTTAGCATTGGTGGCCATCTCCCCCATGACTGAGTTGGAAGGAGGAAATCCAAAATAATGAGCAAGGTTGTACACCAACAAAGGTAGTATTGGTACTGGCTATTCTAGGCTCATGAAAAGGTTTGGTTTGTTGGATGTTGACCAATAATTTCTTATCCAAGCTCTTAGGTTTATAAATTATCATGGCCCCTGAAGGAAAATTTTTATGAATAATATAAGGTCCTTTCCATAGTGTTTGAAATTTAGTTCATTGTGGTACATGTGTGGGATTCCAGTAGAGAAACTTATCTCGCAATTGATATTTAACTTTCCTAATCCTTAGGTCATGACATTGTTTGTTAAAGGGCTTGTGCAATTCATTAGATGACAGGGTAGCTAATCAATTTTCATCTAGCAAGTTAAGGTTCATCAATTATTCTTTCTATGCTAGATTAAGGTTAAGGTTGAGATCACACGCTATAGATAGTGTACAAAGCTCTGCTTAAATAGGAAGCGTTGGAAGTTTACCGTACACTAACTCATAGGGAGAGTAGCCTATAAGGAGTTTCCATGTGGAGTAGTATGCCCAAAGAGCATCGTTCAATTTGGTGCTCCAATCTTGCCTATATTTTCTAATGGTTCGTGTCAATATTTTCGTAATCTCCTTATTGCTAACTTTAGCTTGACCATTTGTTTGAGGGTGATATGGTGTAGTCAGCTTGTGTTCCACTCCTAAGCATTGCATCAACTTTCAAAAAGCTACACCTATAAAGTGTGTACCATTGTCAGAAATAAGTGCACGAGGCACACCAAACCTATTAATAATTTGTTGTTGGACAAATCGTGCAGCAGTAGATGATGTACAATCTGTAACAGTAGCTACTTTTGCCCACTTTGTAAAATAGTCAATAGCAACAACAATGAAGGCTTTTCCATTGGACAATGGTGTAATAGGCCCCATAAAATCAATTCCCCATATGTCGAAGGGTTCTAAAGATTGAATCCATTATTGTGGATCCTCCATTCTAGCAGTCATTTCCCCATCATGTTGGTACCATTCATAAGATTGGATGAAATGATGAGCATCCCAAAACAATGTAGGCCAATAATATCCTACGAGCAAGATTTTAATGGTTGTTCGTCTCCCAACATAATGACCCCAACAAGGGCCCTCATGAGCATCTTGGAGAACTCGCAGTTGATCTACATCAGGAACACACTATTGAACCAAGCCATCAGGACATACATTATAAAGGTATCCATTGATTTCCATGAAATATTTGGCTCAGTGGAGAAACTGCTGTTTCTTTTTAACATCTAACGCTTGTGGTGTCTCTTGGGTAATCAGATAAGTGAGAATACTACTATACTAATTTGTGTCAGTGGGTAAGTGATTTTTTATCACACTTGCAAAGAGGACTTCATTAGGGAAATGGTTATAAATTGAATATTCATCCTCTTTGTTGTCCCATCGCAATTGAGATAAATGATCAGCAACAACATTCTCGATGCCTTTACGATCGATCATAGTAAGATCGAACTCTTATAAGATCACAAGCCATTGTATGATGCAAGAGCTCACCATTGGTTTATTCATTAGGAACCAAATTGCACTATGATCCATATGTAAAAATATCTTATAGTTCAATACATAGTACCTAAATTTTTCTAGTGCAAACACCATAGCCATTAATTCCTTTTCCGTTGTGGTGTAGTTGAGTTGTGCACCAACAATACTTCAACTTGCATAGTGAATGTAATAGGGTCATTTCTAGTCATCTAACTGTGTAAGTACAACTCCTAGAGCATAGTTGGATGCATCAGTCATTATTTGAAATGGTCTGGACCAGTCAGGAGCTTATAGAATAGGTGTTTCTACAAGCTTCTGCTTCAAGGTCTAAAAAGCTAGTTCACATTTCCTAGTCCAATTAAAGGGTACGTCCTTTTTCGTTAGTTCAACCAAAGGTTTTTCAACCTTTGAAAAGTTCTCAATGAATCTTCAATAATAGCCAATGTGTCCAAGGAATGATCAGATATCGTTTACAGTTTCAGGTTAGCACGTGATTCCTTGGATGACTTTAATCTTTTCGAGGTCTACCTCTATCCCTATTTGTGAAATCTTATGCCCTAATATTACGTCTTCTTGGACCATTAAATGAATTTTTTACCAATTAAGCCTTAAATTGGTTTCAACACATCATTTTAGTACTTACTCTAATTAGTCCAATGCTTGATCAAAGTCCGCTCCCTAGGTGGAGAAATCGTCCATGAAGACCTCTACACCATTTCCTATTTGCTGCTAAAAGATACTTAGAACCAAATGTTGAAACGTTGTAGGGGAATTGCACAAGCCAAACAACATCTGTTTGTATGTGAATGTCCCCCAAGGACTTGTAAATGTAGTCTTGGCTTAGTCTTCTGGTGCTATTTGGATTTGGTTGTATGCACTATACCCATCCAGAAAACTATAGTAGCGATGCCCTACAATGGTGTCTAAGACTTGGTCAACGAATGGAAATGGAAAGTGGTCTTTGAATGTTGCCATGTTTAGTAGCCTAAATTCTATACACACCCTCCATTTACCTCCCTTTTTGGACACAATGACTAAGGAACTAACCCATTTACTTTTAGCAATAGGGTAAATGAACCTGACTTTTAGAAGTTGTTCAATTTCTTCTTTAATCACTTGCTTCAACTTTGGGTTTAGTCACCTCTACAGTTGTCGTCGAGGCTTCATGGAGGGGTCAATGTAAATTCTATGCTAGCATATCCTAGGGTCTATTCCAGATAGTTTGGGATATGACCAAGCAAAGGCTTTCGACCATTTGTTTACCATTTCCAGCAGTCTCTCTTTTTGTTGAGAAGTGAGTTTAGCATTAATAATTATTGGTTTTCCATTTTTGATAAATGTATACTCCATTTCAGTGGGCAATGATTTTAAATCAATGGGCTCTTGCTTAAAGTTATCAGGGATTTCCAACTTCCCCAATTGATACTTTTAATGTTGAGACGTGGAAGCTAGAGATGGACTTACTCTAATGTATCTATGCTATCAATGTAAGTGCAAGTCAAACCCTCAGTTGGTTCCATGCATATAGTTAAATTGCTCTCTTGGTCAGTTTTCAGCCATTGGGTGCCTTCCTATCTTGTGGTTGCTACATACAGGCATCTTTGTATGTTGGTTACTTATACACACTGGTTGCATGCAGGCAATGTTAAATGTTGTACAAACCAAGACTTCTACATACAATTACACCCTATGTCACTATATGAAATGCATGGAACTTTATTCTTCTCAATCTTTCCAAACGTATTTTCCTTTGATATTTCTAGGGAAAGATCATGTATTCCTAGGCGTGCATCAATTGTGCTTAACCATGCTCTTTCCATTATGATTGGGAAGTTCCCCTTTCCGTTGTTAACTTGAATTACTGGGAAGTCAGCTAGATACGACCACCCATAAACAATGGTGACAATGTCCTCTGCTAGTCCTAATGGAACAGTGATGGAGTATTCGGCCAACTCTAAATGTACGTTAGTCTTTTCTAGTGGAGGCAGGTTCCACACTTTATGCATTTCTTGAGAGATTAAGTTGATGCTAGAACTTGAATCCAAAACAGCTTTGCACGGTTCATTCCTAGCAATTTGTAGATATATAAGAGGACTTCCAGGATCAGAAAATTTCCTAGGAAGGTGGCCAGCTTTAATCTAATTGGTGACGACATGAGTCAACATGATCGTATGTGTTGGACACGATTTTTGGTTTGAAGGGAGCTCCGAAGATTTGAATGATGGTAAGGCATTTGGAGTATTAGCTGCTTGTGATTGTAAGGACTTAGTTAGACTATTGGTTCTAAAGAAAGGTCTCTTCTTTGTGTGGTTGTCTGAACCAATAGTAGATTGAGGATTAACAGCCCTTATAGCATTACGTTGCTGTAGCTGGGTAGGGAGCTCACCCTGCATAGCTGGAGCAGGTGGTAATGGAGCTAAGGGTGGAAGAGATGCAGCTGGATGAGAAGGATAGTTCATTTGTAAAACATCACCCCTAGGAGAAGGAGCTCTATAGTACTCTTGGGCTTGGTAGTGAGGCTAAGGAGTGACATGACCAATAGGATCATGTGGAGAGATCAGCTACTACACATAGTATCCATACGGGTCAGGCTAACAGTAAGGGTATTGTTGACATGGTGGTGGTATTTTCCATGATTGTGGGTGTTTCCATTGTTGATATTGCTCATTTGATTATGGTGGAGTTCCAATTGGATAATACGTCAAGGGTTGGTGAAACTACCTTGGGTTACCTTGAGGATAAGGTAACCTTCAGGATGTTTACGTTCTGTTTAATCGTGGGTTAAGTACATACATCCTAGATTCTTGCATATGTGAGATTACAGGGCAACATCCCTTAGGATGGTCATATTGGCATATCTCACATCCACCATCATTGTCTGTATCCAAATCCACAACCTCTTCAATGATGGCCACTTTACCCTTACCTTTTTTACGTGCATATTCAGCTTCTCTCTTTTTTCTCCTTTCTTAATCACTACTTTGTTTCCTAGACTTCTCTACTATTTTAACAATGGTTTAAAATTTATTATCTAAGGAGTTCCATATTTGATCTACCTTTGCTGATACTTCTAATGCAAATTTCTAAATGGGCAAAGTTTTCTTATTCACCATCTCTTCCAGTGGTGACTCTTGTTCATCCTCACAAAATCTAACTCCCTTCTTTCGAAGGGAGGAATCTCTATTATATTCTTCTGCACTCTCTCTTTTTCTTAACTCACCTTTCTCTTTAGCAACTTGCTCCAACAATCTTTATACTTGATGGGCCCTAAGCTCAAATAGCCTTTCTTGGGCATAAGTCCCAAGGGTGCTTCACATTTTGTGCCTAAGCCCATCTACGAGATGGCATAGTTGTTCCCTCTACAAGTAACCATGGCCTGGGAAACAATGTAACAATGCATAATATTGACCCTTGGTAGCATTCAAGGGTTCATGTCCTCCTTGTTTCCATCCTTGGATTTGCTTTCGCAGGTTGGACACTTGGGAGTACGTTTGATACTTATCATTGAATAGTTTTAACATGATACTCCATCGGCGAATGGACTCCAGTTCTAAAGACTGGTACCAGCTTTCCACTTCCTTGATCAATGTCCGTGGAAAAAACTTGAGTTTTTGCCACTCATTTTTTATGTTTTGCAAGGCACAGGCATCGTGAAATGCTTTCAAATGATTTTTAGGATCAACGTTGTATCCTCCTTCAAATTGTGGGATATTGTTCATGTCCAATCTTTTGACCCTGCTATCTTTTTGGTGCCTTATTGGGATTCTAACAGCCTCAGTTATATCTAACATACTTTGGGTAGTAAGTAGGGGTTCATTGTGATCGTATTCTCTATGATGTCTATGATGCCTATGTTGTTCCCTGCTCTCCCTCCTTTCATAGTGTGTTTCTCTAGAATGCCCTCATCCCCTTTCTTAACTATTTTGTCTATTATTCCTATTTTGCCTACCATTATCCTCAGGGTCTTTCCCTCTGCGACTGTGTTCTCATCTTGAAGGAGAGGGGGAAGGATATGATGGAGGTGAAGAGGGAGGAGGACAATCACCATGATGGTGCCTACTTCCTTCTCTTCGGTGGTCATGACCTCAATCACAGTTACGATCAGAATGTCCATCTTTGTCATGTGTTTGTGTTCCTTTTCTAGACCCTTTGTGTCCATCGGTATCAAAATCTAGGTTATGGATAGTTAAGTGAAGATTCTGATACACAACCCCTTGACCGAAGTCAACAAGAGAAACATCATTATGTGGAAGACCTCATGAGATACGTTCACCACCCTCATTTTCACCTATGACATATGGAACATCCAGTGACCACTTTCCCTTCATAGATTTATGATGTCTCTCCTGTTGTATGTCCCTTTAACATTGTGCCTCTGTGAGTCCATACTCTCTCAAGTCGTGTTCATGCACAACATACTCTATCTGTAAGTGTTGCATACCAATTCATGTGAGAGCACGAAGAAGCATGCTTGGGACTGAACGATCGAGAGGTAACACTATGTTACCTTCTAAATCACACCAATGCAGTTGTTCATCCTGGTGAAGGATAAAGGTAAATTTTGGTATATACTCATTGGGATGAACATATACCACATGAAACTATTAGGGCACTGACAGGTCATCATGTCTACTACGCCTCCGATTGTTCATTGTGTCAGACCCAGGTGGTGAAACACTCTCGTAAGAAGAAGGAGACATGATTAATTCTTCAGTGTGTGACCCTTTTCTCTTCTCTTTTCTAATAATTTTAAAATAACCAACCCTAAGGGTTTGTTCCAACGATGGGAAGATTTCCTAAGTTCTATTTAGTGCACAAACAACAAAGTCCTCGATAACGGCACCAATGATGAGTGGCAAGGTATCCCTACACTCAATGATACAAATACGAGCATCCACGCATGATTCGGTCGAATTCCAAGGACTAAGTTCTTGTGCATCTTTATAGAATAAGGATGGGTTAGTTAATCATTGTCTTCCCAAGCTCACTTGTATAGCAAAATTGTATGGTTAAGTAAACTTGAGGTATATGATTTATATATATTTTTATGTTTTATGTCCTAGTGCTAAAAAGGGAGAAGTGAAATAATTAAGTAACTAATTTAATTTGACTAATCAACTATGCTCTAACTAGTCCTAACACCACCATTCATTCCCACTTGTCATTCCCACTTGCCATACACATCCTGAACTAGTGTAGCACTACTGGGATTACAAAATGCTAACTGCTACTAGGTTACCAAGTGCTTCACGCATGTTCGAAGTGGTCGTACCAAGTGTGCTTACTTGGGAGAATTAACAGGGTGAGAGAGAAAACATTAATTAACTATAGAAAGCATTAAATAACTATAAATAACATGAAGGGTAAGAGATAATTTATTCTGAATGTTGTAAGGGTTATCGCAAAGTTCATCTTTATTTCCAACTACAAGGTGTGCTCAGGTACACAATGCTTGAATAAACATCCGTTCACTTTATGACTCCTACTATGGGCACTTAAAAATAATTCTAACTTTGAGAAGGAAAAAGTGCAAGAGTTTGGGTAAGGGAGTAAGAGACTAAATTAACCTATTGCCAAACCAAGTGCACTCGCCTCTTATTTATAGGTGACGAGACAAGCTTCGACATCAGATGTCTGATATCGCTTGGCAAGCTCCAATATTGCAAACTCGATATTGCAAATGCGATATCACAGCCCTGATATCGTGGTTCATCAATCATGTATAGTGATAATGGGTGTAATTGCATGCAAAATATTTGGTCAATCAAGAGTACATACATTAAGGCATGCAATTAGTGTGCATAAGAAATTAACATTCAAAAGTGTTTGTATGTAGTAGCAACAAAGTAGGAGGGCACCCTGTGGCTAATAGTTGATTCAGATAGTAGCACAATATGCATGGAGATACCTTAGATCCCAACATGTGCATATGTTAAAGGCATGGATAAAATTGAACAAGTTCATTCCCAACTCTCTAATGAAGATGATGATACCTATTAGGGAGAGTTGGAAATCCCTAATTACTTCAAGTAGGAGCCCTTAGAACTAAAAACATTACTAGTTGGTATGGAATATGCATTTTTAAAGAATGGTAAACTGGTCATCATTAATGTTAAACTTGCTCTTGAGCAAAAAGAAAAATTGTTGAAAGTGGTGAATAAATGGTCAACAACCTTTGTCTAGTCATATCCAAAGCTAACAAGAATCGATCCAAGGATATGCCAGCATCACATCTACATTGACCTGGCCATGAAGCTTAGAAGGCAGCCGTAGAGGCAGCTAAACCCCAAATTGAAGAAAAATCATCAAGGAAGAAATAGAGCAACTTCTCAAGGCAAGGTTCATATACCCAATCATGGATAATGAGTGGGTTAGTCCACTCGTAATTGTACCAAAAAAGAATGGCACATGCATCGACTTTAGGTTGTTAAATATGGCAACATTTAAGGATCACTTTTCTTTGTCATTTGTGGATCAAGTATTAGACACCATATCTAGGCATTATTATTATAGTTTCATAGATGGTTATAGTGGCTATAACAAAATCTAGATTGCACTCGAAGATCAGGCCAAGACAACATTCATGAGTCCCTAGGGAACTTTTGCATATTGTAAGATGCCATTTGGTCTGTGTAATGCCCTTGCAACATTTCGATACTTGGTCCTTAGCATCTTTCAATAGCAAATCGGTAGCAGTGTTGAAGTATTCATGGATGACTTTTCCACCTATGAAGCTACCTTTGAACAAGCCTTGGACCAACTTAAGCAAGTATCGAAGAGATGTGTAGAGACAAACCTACGGCTCAACTGACAAAAGAGCCATCTCATGGTCCAAGAGGGTATTATGCTAGGGCACCAAATTTTGCAAAAAGGGATTGAGGTAGACCCAAAAAAGATAAGGATTATCCAAGGAATAACACATCAACCAAAGATCATTAAAGATGTCATGTCACTCCTTGGACACACTGGTTACTACCAGTGATTTATTGAGAATTTCTCTAAGATTACAAAACCATTGGTAGAGCTTACAAAGAAAGTTGCACCTTTCATTTAGACTAAGGAATGTGAACACGCATTCCAATAATTAAAGGAATGTGAACATGCATTCCAATAATGTGAACACGCATTCCAATAATCTAATGGTGAGCCCTCATGTTATATGGTGGCTTGTGATCTTGTAGGAATTTGATCTCACTATGGTAGATCAAAAAGGGATCAAGAATGTGGTTGCTGACCACCTCTCTTACTTAAGATGGGATAACAAAGAAGAGGAGAGCCCTCTCTCTGATCAACTTCTAGATAAACTCCTCTTTATTAGAGTAATATATGAATAAATGCCTGAAAAAGCAATATGGTATAATGGCATCCTCACATATCTTTTCACTCAAGAGATGCCACAAGACTTGGATTTTAGGAAGAAGCATCAACTTTTTCATCGAGTCAAATACTTCATGGAAATCAATGAACACCTTTACAAGGTGTGTGTCGATGGCTTGATCCGTTGGTGTGTTCCTAATAGAGATTAATTACGCATTCTCCAGGATGCTCACGAAGGGCCTTGTGGAGGCCACTAAGCAGGGAGACACATGGTCATAAAAATCCTAATGGAAAGATACTATTGGCCTATAATCTTTAGGGACGTTCACCAGTTCATCAAGTCTTATGAACATTGTCAACATGACAAAGGGATGATCGCTTGCATGGAAGATCCTCAACAATGGATTCAACCGCTTGAACCTTTCGACATATGGGGCGTTGACTTCATGGGTGCCATCACACCCATGTTTAATAGGAAGAAGTATATTATAGTAGTGGTTGACTACTACAAAAAATGGGCAAAAGAAGTAGTCGTTACTGATTGTACATCATCCACTACTGTCAAATTTATACAACAAAATATCATGAATAGGTTTGGGGTGCCACGTTTACAAATTTATGATAATGGAACTCATTTCACATGTGCCACATTTAAAAAATGAATGTAACTCTTGGGGGTAGAACATAAATTAACAACACCTTACAACCCCCAAGCCAATGGTCAAGTAGAAGTAACCAACTAGGGGATTACAAAAATACTAACACAGACCATTAGCAAATATAGGAAGGACTGGAATACAAAACTTAATGATGCTCTCTAGGCTTATCGTTCAACTTGGAAACTTCCTATTGGCTATTTGCCCTACGAGTTAGTGTACAAGAAATTTCCAATATTCCTAATCGAATCTAAGCTCCATACACTCTCAACGGCCTATGATCTAAACTTTGACCTAAGTCTAGCACAGAAAGAAAGACTAATCAACCTAAACATGTTAGATGAAAATTGATTAGTGGCCCTATCCTTGAATGAGGTGAACAATGCATTCAACAAGCAATGCCATGACCTTAGAATTAGGAAAATAAAACTTGAACCAGAATATAAGGTTCTTTACTGGAACCTCACATATGTACTCGAAAAGATGAAATTCCAAACATTATGGGAGGGACCTTATATAATTGATCAAACCTTTCCCTCTAGGGCTATGTTGATCTACAAACCTGACAGCCTAAATAAAAAGTACTTGGTTAACATCCAACAAGTGAAGCCTTTCCTCGAACCAAGACAGGCCAGTGTAAATATCACCTTAATAGATGGACAACCATGTTCTATTTTTCAGATCTCCTCCTTCCAACTTAGTCATGGGGGAGATGGCCATCCATGCTAACCATCAAATTGGCTTCTTAGTTTTTTCTACTTTTTATTTTTCATGTTTTTTATTTTTTACAAATTATTTATTTTACAAATTCTTGATTTTTCAATTTTTATAATTGATGAGACGCGGTTTGCATCGGCCGCGATATCGCGTACGCGATATCGCAGCCGACGCGATATCGCATCCCCCACGATATCGCGTACGCGATATCGCAGTCAGCCGCAATTTCTATAAATAAGAGGCGGCTCTCCCTCATTTCACATCCCAGTTTTAGTGTAGTGAAGCTTTGGCAGTTTGATCCCTCTAGAGTTAGAATTTTCCCGTGTCTGCCCGCAGTGTGGTGAATGTGATTGTACAGTGTCTTTATTCGAGTGTGCCGTACTTGGACACGCACATGACCGGCAATAAAGATTGAGATTACTTCATCATTGCAGCATTCACTTAGTTTATTTATTGTTATTTATTTCATGTTATTTATTGCTTTCATAGCGCGGTGTGAGTACGACTTGACTACGAGCATCTACGGGTGTGTACGGCTAGTTAAGGAATCGGTTACTCATCGCGATTAGTCTCTCACCCCTAAACTCCTAGAAGCGGAACGAGTACGACTTGATTACGAGCATTTAAGTGTGACTGCTTGGTAGCCCAGTGGTGTAGATAGGGGGATCTACACTTGGTAACCCA
>MNCI01015710.1:96032-155176 GCA_015680685.1 Gnetum montanum | reverse complement strand
GAACTGCGACCTAAGGCTAACTATCTAGGTGCCACAACTAGTCCATTTGCGGAGTTCGACCGGATCGCGCGTGCGACGCTCGTTTCGTATGGTTGAGTGTAGGGGTACCTCGCCACTCATCAATAATTTTACATCATCTTTAGTACTTTCGAACTTTCTTGACTATTTTACATTTTCTTAAATATTTTGCTTTGTATAGTTTGATTTAAGTGTGATATTTTCTCATTTTTGTTAATAAATCTGATTTATTGTCATAGGACACAATCATGTTGTTGTTGTTTACTAATGATGGTTTGTGCTTAATGTGTGATTGTCAATGTTTGGTTTCTATTTTGAATTTTGATGTCTGATGACTTTGACATGGCTTATTTTTCATGGAACATGTAGTGAGTCCATGTCATCTACCCATCCAATGAACTCTATGGTTTTCCTTATTTTGGGAATTTGAGATCCCTTTTCATTAAAGAAACTTTTAATCAATCAATGACCTTGGTTGTTTCAGAATTAGGAAGGCTTTAAAGGTTTGTAAAGGGTGTGACTTCAAGGGGACTCAATACTCTTTTTCCTATTCTTCTTGCTTGAGTGCTTGAGTGTTTTTCATGGACTTCTTACCATTCCACACCAACCAATAATAGGAAGTCAAATAAGTCATTGCATGGTGTGTTCCTATTCAAAAAAAAACAATGGGAATTCAAAGAACACCCGTTTAACATGAATAAATTTTTGAATGGTGTGGTTCCCATCCAAAAATAAAGAGAAGAATATATATATATATATATGGGGGAATTCAAAGCACACCCCTTGGACAAATAAACGAGCTACAAGCACTGGTTATGGGACTTGGACAACATGCACCTCTACTTGAAGGTCCCCTCTAACTAAGGCCCTATCTTTCTCACTTTGTGGAGTAGTGGTTGTTTTGTGGAAGCACTTTTGTGTCTTGAGTAGGTGGATCAATCTTAGAGTGATGATGCAAAGTCACTGAAAGTGAATGGTTTTGGTCTGGACTGAGGATGGAACTTCCTAGGTCATTTTAACCACAAATTCCATAAGGGACTTCTTATGACCTCAATTTGAAACTCCATTTTACCTTCTCTATCATCCATCCATGTTGCCATAACTCACCTCACTACCAGGTTCTATGTTATGTTCTATGTCTTGGTTTGATGTGTTGGGATTCTTGAGTAGATTCTTTCAAGTTGGTCTTTAACTTTCATGATCATTAATTGACTGTGGGGCCCAAAGACTCTTTAGTTGAGGTTATGCAAGGCAAAAAGGGCATGAGCCTGCTATGGGGAGGACCCACTTGCATAGCTCTTGGCTTGGTTAGTTAAAGTTCCTTACCTTTGACATCACCACAATCTAATCTTTCGCATTTTCCATTCAATAAATCACTTAGTGCTCCTTAATCTCTCATTTCATTCATTCACCAAATTAATTTTTCTCATTTTTCCAAAATGTATGAGCTTCAACACCCTCTTCTTATGTTTTCATACTATTCTTGGTCTTCTAAGCTTTCATTTGATCCCAATTTCATCCAAAATTTCTTTGTATTTTAAAAATTTGAGCAAGTCAATGGTGGTTGTTGACTACGTCGATGAGGCCTCATTGACACAGTCGACCATGTTGACGAGGCCTTGTCAATGTAGTGCTTAGATCCTATATATATTGCCAGACACTTTGGAATTTTTTGCAAATTGCTCATAACACACAAGGAATTTTTGCAATTTTTCAGAGCCCAAAACCTTCCAAAGCTCATAACTTCTCAACTATTTGTTCAAATCACTTTGTTTTTTGATACTACACTTACCGAAGGTAAGATCTTTATAGTGGGGACCACAAACCTTAAGGTTTCCAATGAAAATTTTTGAAAATTTTCCTAACTCCCCTAAAGGGTTAATAGCCTTAACCATCACCTTTTTCCCAAGTTAACCCTTCCAAAAACCTCCAAGATGAATTATTCATAATAACACATAAAATAAATGATAATTGGATTAATTAAATCAACCATAATCACAACTTAGCCAAGTGTAACTATCCTCAATAGTTAAGGTATCCCAATTGTTTTAAGGTTACACAATGATTGCTAATACATGGTCTTATTGTGATTACAGATGATACCTAAACAAAAATGTCTATAGGAAGGAGAACCCTCACAACCATGGGAGAAATGACCCAGAGCTAGAAGGGGCCAATAAGAACAAGGCCAAAAACTACCAAAGGTGACCCATGCAATGGGATCTCTTCGAGAGGAGCTCAAAGTGGAATTTGTTTGATAGATTCCAGAAGAAGAAGTGTCAACCAAACAATCACAAAGAAGAGAAGTGCCTAGACTCATGCCAAGGCTTGAGGTCACATTGACTTAAGCCTGCCTAGACATCATTCGGTCCCAAAACATTCAAAGATTAGTTCTTTAAGAGATCACCTTCAAGCCATTTTTGGACAAAGCCCCAAAGGATGTCAAGACACAATTGCAAACCTCTCCCATGTGGCCAATCATCATGTCTAGTGGGGAATGGTACATGGGAGAGACCTATCTCTTCTGGAGTAGCCAAAGGTTGGGGTCCATTGTCAAGATCAAGGACATTCAAGTATCCTACTCGACAGAAGCCATTGCACAAGCACTTGGGTTTCTTGATATAGGAACACAACTGGCTGAATTGTCTACAAAAGGCAATCCTAAGGCCAAGAGGGAGTGGACCCAATGATGCTACAGGGTTAATTGTAAGGAGTATGGTGCACTCACACTAGTGTAGCAAATTTATTTCAAGATTGTAGCCTATCACCTCAATCCAATGGTAAAGCCAAGCAAGGTGACTACTTTCTCCACTTGAGCATGCACCGTTCTAAGCGGGAAGTTTCCCATTAACCTTCCACAACGACGATACTTGGAGATTGAAAAATGTTTCAAAGAAAATGAACATGGAAGGAAGATCCTGCCTTTTTCATGCCTTATTAGAAAACTTTGCAAAAGGGCAGGCATTATTCACTACTCTAACAAGCATGTTCCCTTGGCCTCATGGGTAGAAATCATGAAGGATAAAATGCTAGCGACAACTCAGGAAGAGAAGCTATTGCCATCATCACCCACTCAAGAAACAATAATGAAGGCCTACACAACCATTGAATGTTTGTGAAAAATTCAAGAACAACTCCTAAGCAAACAAGAGTAACAAGCAGGAACGAGTGGGGTAGATCCATCTGTGTATTGGCTAACAATGAGTCACCTTAACGAGGTGACCTAAATAGTTAGCCAAATGGAGAGGGGTGGTCCCATTTTCTCTATTCAAAGAACACAATTGCCTTCTAGGTCGAATGCCAACACTCAAGAGGTGACAATGTTACTAGCAACAAATCATCTATTTCCAAAAATCTCTAGGAATGCCGCCATTTTCTTAGTGAGCTTGGAGGAAGACGAAGAGGCAATTGTCTTGGTGATGTAGCACCATGGGCAGGAGATAGTAGTAGAAGTGGTAGTTGACCATGTACCTGAAGCATTAAATACACCTGCAACATCTATACCAGATGTATTTACACTCCAAGATGTGTAGATGTCCATAGGCATGATCAGTGAGAAGTTAGATGCAGCTCAACATGAAAAATTGTTGGAATGACTAGTAAGAACCAGGCAACTAACTTCGGACATCTTTGACCTTCTAGAGAACATCATCAAAACCTAGTCAAAGGTAGTAAATTCAAGGGGCAGATGTATTATTTTGGAGGGGCAACTAGAAATAGCCCAAGAGCAAAATCAATGCTTGGTTGTGGAGGTTGCTAAACTTCATGCCCGACTTGTAGAACAAGCAATCTTCAGCCCAACAATGACAAGATATGTAGCTATCAAATAGCTTCAAGAACGATTTCAGAAGGCTAAGGAGGAGGCAGTGATGACCATCTTCAAACAGTCCGTAGTAGAAGCTAAAATGCACTCAATCAAAAAGGACTTGAATTAGACGCACCAAGAAATTGAAGCATTAATTACATAGAATCATTGTCTGCGAAATGTTGATGTGCAGAAAGATCAAACGCAAGAATTCATTCATCAATAGTAAGAGCAACTTGCCAAGGTAAACACTGAACTGAGGAAATTGGCCATAGAAAATTGTAATTTTTCAATGGAGGAGGTACGTACCTTGTGTCAAAAGTCTACCATCAAGATCACCACCTAGAAGAACGAAGCTCTCAAATCTGAGAAAGTGAAAAATCACTACAAGGACCAAGTTGGTTTGCAAAAAGAAGTGAATGAAAAACAAATTGAAATGGAAAAGGTGAAAATGAATGAAGCCCTCGAACAACTCTAGCAAGCAAGAGAGATGTGGTAGCCCATCCTTGATGGGATTGATGCCTACAACAAAGTAAAGATCTGCTTGAAGGAGTTGCAAATCGAGAAGATGATAGAGTACATGGAGTTGGCCAATCTTCGTTATGTAAACCTAGCAATGCTAACTGTCGAGTGGCCATGGTTAGAATTAGAAAAACAAGTGGCTAACTCATATCTGCTATATGAGGCCAAGTTCAAACACCACAAGGACACCAAGCAAAAGCTTGAGACTGTTAACATTGAACTTGAAGTTCTTAGAGGGTAATTTGGAGATTAACGATCTATCATTGAGAGCCTAGCCAGATAGATGAATGACTACTAAGAGCTGAAGAACAAAGTCAGGGTGTTTGACATTGAACGCAAATAGTTTGCTACCTGGTTCATCAATGCCAAGGAGTTGTTTCTAGCAATCTCGTGTCCTTGGGATGTGCCCATTATGACCCAGATTGGGGAAGCTATGTAAACAATGCATGATCCTAGGAGTAAGGAGGAGAAAATGAAAGTAATGTTGGATGCTTTCTACCTCTCGCCTGAAGTTGTAGTAGGAGCAAGACAACCATATCCACCTTAACCACCACCAATGCATGAAGCTAGTGAAGGTCCCTCGGAGCCTCAAGAACCACCATTGCCTAGGATCATTTGATCTTCTCTAACAAAGCTTCACATCATCAAGGAACCTGTTGTTCAATTTTGAAGAGTTGAATCATGGTTTTCAATTTTGTGTCCTAAACACTTTCATTTTTTTTCTATAATGTGTTGATCCATAGACTCCACTTTTTGTCACATCTACCAATTTGTTTTGTGTGAAGAAAAGTCAATCAAAAATCCCATACCTTTCAAATTTTGTAATAGAACTTGAGGATGAGTTTTCATTCAATTGTGGAGGTATGATGAGTCGCATTAAGTTGGCTGCATTGATGAGGCCTTGTCGACATGGCCTCATCGATTAGGCCTCATCAATGAGGCCTAATTGATGCATCTTACCATGTGTTGACAAGGCCCCATCGACGCAATGTCGATTTTCTTGATTTTTGGCTATAAATACTCACTTGCAGCCACATTTGTGACATAAGTAGATTGTAATTGTAGTAGAGCTCTTGCATTTTTTCTATTTACAAGTTAGAATTTTTCCTTCGAGTGCCCGTAGCAAGAGTCATTGAGTGTACGGATCTTTATTCGAGCATTGTTGTACTTGAGCATGACAGTGTGTGTGGCAATAAAGACAAGCTTTCTGATAAACCTTGCAACACTTTGGATAAATTAGCTATTTTATTTATTCATTTACTATTTCCAATTATTTATTAAATTCTTTTAATTAGTTATTAAATATTTTCTAGTTATTACATTAATGAAGCAATTAAGTGAGATAGATTACACACGTAAGTATGACTGCTTCGACCATAACACGTATTCACTTGGTAATCCCAGCAGTGTTATTACTTGGTACGCCCAATAGCGTAGTGCTTGGTCACCCAGTAGCGGATATGTGGGTTTAGGACGTGTATGGGAAGTGGGAACAAATACTTATGTTAGGATCAATTAATTAGTTAATCAAATTCCTTTTTTATCTACATTTTAAGCACCCAACTATAAAACATAAAAATGATAAAAATTGAATGCCTTAGTTACACTTAACCATACCAACGAATGTCACAAGTGTAATTGGGAAGACAACGATTGACCTTAAGGCTAGATTCACTTCCTAAAGGGCTAGTGCACTGGAAATGACAAAGTTCGTGGAATTCGATTAGATCGCACATGAACACTTCGTGATTCGTATGGTTGAGCGTAGGGGTACCTCGTCACTCATCACCTTCCAAGACATCTACTTTAAGCCCAAAATGTGCAAACACAAACATAGGAAAGAAGCAAAGGGGATTGGAAGAGGTGTCCCTACACCACTCTAGGGTAGGAAATTATATATTCAATAAAAAGGTTAACATTAAATAGAGGAGGAGGAGACCCCTGCCTTATCAAGAGAATCAACATTATCAGAAGATATTATCTTCATATCTTAACCAATAGCTACAAATGAATTATTGGGAATTAAAATATCTTAAGCATGTTGTTCATTCTGAAGATTTGGAATGCAATCACTAATGGATAGATTTCTTTGATGTTTTTTATTATGAAAAACCATTTGGAAATAATCTAAATTAACAACATATTCTTGTGAGACCTTGGGAACAAGTACTTGTGTATCCTTAGTGATGAGACATGAAATTGCTCATGTTGCTAGCGGTCGCGTTAAGGCACCCACGTTATATCATGGGCCGCGATATATCATGGGTCGCGATATCGCGTAGCCGCAATTTCTATAAATAAGAGGCGGCTCTCCCTCATTTCACATCCCAGTTTTAGTGTAGTGAAGCTTTGGCAGTTTGATCCCTCCAGAGTTAGAATTTTCCCGTGTCTGCCCGCAGTGTGGTGAATGTGATTGTACGGTGTCTTTATTCGAGTGTGCCGTACTTGGACACGCACATGACCGGTAATAAAGATCGAGATTACTTCATCATTTTAGCATTCACTTAGTTTATTCATTTGTTATTTATTGCTTTCGTAGCGCGGTGTGAG
Source organism: Gnetum montanum (assembly GCA_015680685.1). NCBI lineage: Eukaryota > Viridiplantae > Streptophyta > Gnetopsida > Gnetales > Gnetaceae > Gnetum > Gnetum montanum. Next base: position 148,281 of record MNCI01015710.1, on the reverse strand, counting down.
TACGACTTGGCTACGAGCGCCCACGGGTGTGTACGGCTAGTCAAGGAATCGGTTGCTAGTCGCACTTAGGTTAGATTAGATTTTCTTGCCCTTTTCCTCCTAGTTTAGTTTAGTTAGTATTATTTTCCACTGCCATCAGGAGTAACGTTAGAATTAGAACACATCATACACCTCATCTAGACTAAACCATACGTGACATATGCAAAACTAGTCTAGGTGGGAAGACAGGGAACTGCGACCTAAGGCTAACTATCTAGGTGCTACAACTAGTCCATCTGCGGAGTTCGACCGGATCGCGTGTGCGACGCTCGTTTCGTATGGTTGAGTGTAGGGGTACCTCGCCACTCATCACTTAGTCATTAAAGAATTCTTTGAAATTGATTTGATTAGAACCTTCCTCAAAGGTACATTTTGTTGAATAATAATAAAAGAAAAGAGTGGGCAAACTATTGAAACGTTAATAGAAAAAATCTTTGTAGGATCTATAGCATTTATAGAAAAAACACTAGCAAGATCTACAACATTTGTAGAAGAAACCTTAGTAGTGTTTGTAGTAGTTTGGTGCTAATGTGCTTGCATAGCCTTTTTATGTAGTACAAAAGCACATGAATCAAACATATGACTCTCTCAATGACAATAGTGACATGACTTTGAAAGATTGTAATAAACAACTTTCTGCACATAATTAATTTTGCTAGCATGTAAAAGAGTTTCTTGCTTAAGCAAATTAAGATCAGCCTTAATTATATATTGAATTCTACAAAAGCCATTAGCTATAGCTAGGATTTCAAAATGCTTGATTGGTTGAATCAAAAGACAATATTCCTTTCAACTTTTTTGAAAAGTCAATGGAAGATTTGGTAATTCAACAAATCAAGGAATCTTTTGAAATTTAGGATATGCTGGATTAAATGAGGGAGTTCATTTTTGAATAATTAATAAAGCATGACACTTGATTGAAAATACCAATATTAAGGACCTTAGAAACTATTGCCAAATCAATAAATTCTACCAACAAAAATGAGTTTGATATATAATGTGCATGGACAACATCCAATTCTCAACCTTTGCAAACTAGATTTAAATGAGTGAAAAAACCCTTAATGAATGAGGTAAATAACCCAGAATTTACACGAAAATGTACCTTTTAGAAATTTCTTTAGTAATGTATTCATTTAAATCATCAAGTAACTCATAGAATGACAAATAAGTGGTGGATCTACTTAAAGGATCACCTGCTAATTTTGGTGACATTACTTGTAATTTCAAATAGACTTGCTAAAGAAATATCAAATCCACTAAACAAAATCTTCTTTCTTGTATTGTGACTACCCATTTGAAACAACGTTATACTGTTAAAGCAACAAATTTGTATGATTTGGTTTTGTTGCCCTTATTAGTACTTAGTCAATTTGTAAAGTCTATTTATCTTTATTTTTCATGAAAATGTAATATTTGTCTAATAGATCCTATAGGTCTTTAGATGTAATAAAGCTTTAGTTTCATTTCATATTTGGAGGAGGATTGATTCCTTTAAAAATTTTTAATGACGGTCCAAAAGAAGGATGGCCGAGGGGGAGTTGGTGTGGTGTGGGTGTGGGAGGAGTGGGGTGGTGGGGAGTGGGGCACAAGTGGGTGCAAGATGGAATCTAAAATGATTGTAATATAGGCACACCCCAAGATATATAGTCCAATTAGAACTTTATGACTCAACATTGCCCATCGGAATTGAACCCATAACTTGAAGCTTTCAAATCATGAGTCCTTAACACCATAATCATTGTTCATGTAATTTCCCTATTTTGTTGGGACAAGGCTAGGATGATGATGATCGTCCATGTAATTTATTTTAAAATACACTTTTCTTAGGTGATTCCATCTGTCCCAAAAACAAAACATTTTCACGTCTTTTGCTATATAGGGTGCTCTTTTTAACCTCTTCATTTATGCATGTATTTATTTATTTTTATTTTTTCTAGGGAGTTTGATCCTATTTTTTATTTTTTTGATTGCTGAGATTAGTTATATTGGACACCTCAAGATTTATAGAAATTTTTAACTTAATGCCTAATAGAATTGAACTAAAGATCTTGGTTATCAGGCCAAGACTCACGCCACTAGGCCAAACACTTCATTGTCCTGGTGCCCAAGCCAAGACCCATACCAGTAAAATAACACCTCATTGTTAATTACACGGATAGATGGCCAGCATATTTTCGTATTTAACCACGCTTATTCCTTGTCGTGGACTATATATGCAAGACTATGCTGCAAATCAAAGTAGTAATGGCTGTACTGCTGTGTTGAGTTCAGGTTCAGTACGTAGAGAGGGAGGCGAAAATCTGGTACAGTGCGAAGATGGAGGAAGAAGATATTCAGAAGGAAGTAATGGCGTATCTCAAGATGAAGGGATTCAGCCAAGCACGACTACAATCCCTGCAGGAAGAACTCCAGAACACCAAATCTCTTAATGCGTGAGTTTCTGACACAAGTTGAATAGCCCTTGTTTTGCTCTCCGTTTTTGAGATTCTCTGTTGGAAATGTTGCTGCATTTTTGACTTGTCAGGTTTGAGAATTATGCTGCTAAATACACAGAAGAATATAGCAAACTAAGGTCCTGGGCATACAATTCTTTGGATTCTTATAAGGTACAATTTTCGTGTTTCATATCTTGAACGTTATTAATGCAATTATATTAATTACTGAAAGTGAAACTTGTAATTAGAAAGTCCTAAAGAATGATGTTTTTGTGCAGTGTAAACATTGTTCTTATGGTTTATATTACTTAATGATACGTATCATTTCTCATGTAATCTCTTCTATGTGTACACCGTTAATGTTCAGCATTTACGCATGAATAGGGGTATAAATTATAAGTATTATGATCTCTATGTCCCTATTAAAATTTTCATTGTTTTTTTATGTTGGTCAGATTTGCTTCTATAACCTGTAAAATCTAAGAAAGTTTTCGTTACAAGGGATACAAATATTGCATAGCATAAGTAACACTTTAGGTACTGAACGAAGAAAGTTCCACAATTTTATTTACCTAATATGAAAAATAATAGCAAACCTGAAATTAGGAGTTCCATCGACTTAGATAGCCTCAGGCATGCTTTTTGGTAGACCTTTTGTAAATGTTTCTAAGATGAAGCTATCCATGGTTTCAAGTCATTATTGCGAATATGTATTAGCTTCAAAGTAATGTTTTTCTATTCCGTGTTTGATTCATGCCTTCTGAAATACACATGAATATGTAAAGATGGCTTTTTAAATGTTTGTTACTTGTTAGTTGTGAGCATCAATGCCAAATTCGATAACACTTAACCTGCTGATGTTTTGATTCGAAGTCAAATCGTAACTTTGTACATGTTCTTCCATATTTCTTATGAAACATGTTTTGACATACCGTTGATTTTATAAGAAATAACTTAATATTTATGTTAATAAACAATCTGATTTCTGAAAAGAGGGCCTCATTAATGAACATTAGTGTTGTTCAAGTCCTTAGTTCACTGGACTGTATTTTACTTAACGCAGCTTCGTTTTCATTTACAATTTTAAAACACCATGGAATATATGGGTGTAAATGATAGTTAAACTGAGTGAATATATATCTATTTGAAACTATCTACATGCATACCTATGCATCTTCAATGTTATTCAGTAGCAATTTTGTATTGGAATTCGTATGCAGCACTTTTTGTGTGTTGGCTACTGAAGCAAATTAACAAATGCTAATATTTTAAGTAACATTTATGATTTTGTAAACTATCTTCTGAATTACTTAATATTCTAAATTGGAATTATTGTCTGTTAAGGTTGATTTCTGATCCTTGGGTTATTGTTTAGCTCTTCCAAAATGCTTCATTGAGTTAGAAACAGAAGCAATTCATGCAAAAATTTCCAGGAATTGGGTAGATATGCCTCGTAGTAGTGTCACATGTGGCCTCTTACTCATTTGAAGCTCAGTGACATTTTTGAGAATCTATGGTTGAAAGTGATAACTTCGTAACACTTGATGTATGTAATTTTGTGGTAATGATGCTTACCACTTGTATATGCAGCATGAGTTGCTTCGTGTCCTATATCCTGTTTTCCTCCACTGTTTTATGGATCTTATTTCAAAGGGCCACACTCAGGAAGGTATGATTCAAGAAAATATCTGCATTTAATAGATGCATGAAAGCAGATGATTTCCTTTACTTTTTTGTCATTTTATATTATATTCTTTTATCTGCTTCCCCAGCACTATTTTTCTGTCCTAACAACTTTAATCATCTTCCCCAGCACGCTCTTTCTTTCAAAGCTTTCGTGAAGACCATGACTCCTTGTATTATCGTGATTTACAAAAGTTGGAGGGAGTGCTTTCTTCACAACACTTGGAGGCAATTATCTGTTTATTATAAAAATTTTAGTTTCTGAGGATTTCCAAACATTTTGTTCATTTTTGGGCAATTCTTGCAGTATATTTGTGGGTTTGCATTAAATAATGTGTAATTAAATTTACTTATTCATTTATCTATATGTAATTTGCAGGAAATGGAGTTTGCCAGTTCTCTTAGGAAAACCAAAGTCAACATAAAAATGTGCCAGGTTGTAATATCATTTAACTGACTAATTCTAGTTTTTGGTTTACCCTACCACTTTGTTAAATTTTACATTTTTATCCAGTTTCATGATTTTTGTTTTTATAAAAGTAAATGGAAAACTTATGATTTCCAGTAGTTGCTTGCACAATCTTAGGATGCCATTCTATTCTATTATTTTTCTTTGCTGGGGCCTTATCCTATTTCCCATTCTTATTGTTCCTAAGTATGTTTAATATCAATGTAGGTGAGAGTTTACAATTCTGCTTAGCTAAGACATACTACCATCTTGAAGTAGGCCCTGTATAAAATTTGGAAACATTAAGAAAAAGAAAAAAAAAATGAACAACACCCAATGCAACGGAGCCATTTTGTGTATTTTTGTTAAGTGCTAACAAGGCACAATTGAATTTGTACTAAAACTGGAATTATGCTTGACCATTTCACGTTTAAGCATATAGCTTCTCACTAAAAATGATGATAAAAGTAACTTCTGTCAGCCTTGCGTTTGAACATGGTGTATTTATGAGTAAGACAACTGTATTTTCTTTCTTTTTATTTTTAAAAGCTGGAAAATGCAAGAACAAAGCATATTATTGTCACTTCATGTATTAAATGACTTTTCTAGTTTTAAATAGTGGTCTTCCAAGATGACTGTTCTGAATTTGTTTACACAATGGTCTTGCAAGAATATATACAATTATTGAACATAATGCTTTATCATATTAGTGGGCCTATAAGGATAGGTTTACTTATACATGCTGATGGCTCTTTTCTTAGCTTATTGGTTTAAATTCGACCATTGCTACCTCAGTGTTCAGTATCAGTATGTTATAGCCCATATTAGACAGGCAACTGTCTTCCAAAACATGTCCAATTCATCAAATAGGAACACACCTTAAGCACATGAGATGAACATATTTAGTTAGGATGCGGATATTGCCTGCAATAGCATTTCTAATAGTCAATAGAGATAACTCATTTGCATTTATGGTTGATGTAGTGGTATCCTCAAATGCATTAAATATATACAGTTGAATGACGATTTGTTTTGATCTTCTCATGCTGTAGTACTCCTATGAGCTTTTAATTCAGTTTTTACACAAAGGAGATCATATGCTTATGCTTGGAATCACTAATGAGTGGATAAACTTTAAAGGTCAGTTCAGTAGGAAGTGATTATGATTCGTATAATTTTTAACAATAATGATGATATGTTTGCATTATTGTCTTTGGATTGCACTTTGTTGCAATGCCATTTTCATTGTCATCATGGTTCTATTGGTTAACAGTTTCTCCTGGTCAACCTAACGCATACTCTGGTGAGGGAGAAATTATTACACTGGCAGGAAGTGCTCAGGAAGGTATTGAGCAAATAAATCAGAAAGAGATTCGATGGGGGGTAAGTCAAATATGTATCCTTATGTTTTTGGTACAATTTTCAGAGGTCCTGTTCAAATGCATAGTATATGTGGGGTATTCATATAGTATTAAAATAACAGAGTCTGATATTGATTTGGGCTGCAAACATCTGCTCAGAATGGAAGGACAAGCATTAACTTCCACAAGTAGTGATTTAAGAGCATTCAACTTGTCTGTGATATACGTTTGCATATACATAATTGTGATGTTCATGTTGGAGAAGACAGTGACATTAACATGAAATTTGTTATATTACGATTGTGCAAAATAAATTTTTCATGACATGCTTTTTTAAAAAACAGTAATTGTGACTCCATCCTACAAGTCAGAGGTTCAATCCAAAAATGGTTACATAGAGATATAGTTTGTAAAAGGAATGTCTGAAATTGAGTTGTCCAGTGGATTTGTAGGTTCTTCTAGTGTGCATTTCATTATTTATCTTGATTTTTTCATACCTTTGAAATCTGATTGTTGAGATGCATGGAGCTCTCAAAAATAGAGGTAGAGATAATTGAGTGGAAGATAATTGGAAGTGAATGATAAGTGAAATTTATACTACAGATCGAGATATATATGAGGTTTCTCATGGAGGATGTCTTGGTATCAAATTGATGGATGGTTGGTTAGATTTATGAAATTTCAATTCTATTTTATCTATAAAAAGTGGCTCAATGCATTTTGCGTGTGTAATTGTTAGTAAATATGATTTATTTGTTTGTATTATTTGTTGGTTACATAAGTATCACAGTTAAGTGACATGAAGTCTTGTACTTTGCAAAATTTCAGATGCTTGAAAACTCTTTGGAAGAAAGGAAACAGCTAGAAGCCAATAAATCTGAAGTAGAAGCCAGAGAAGGAGATGCAGAGGATGGAAAGGTCAATGACATATTCTCTTGTTTTTGGTATTCTTGAATGCGCTTCCTTCTTTAAGGACAAACTTATAAGTTTATTCTAATATTTTTATTTGTAAATGAATGTATCTCTACTTGCTGTATAATTATTAAAAATTCATTTGCCCTTCCAAAACCTGGTACAAAAGTTATAGAAATTGGGGAAAAATAGCATTTGTTGACATTTTTTTTTCGTTAGTTTATTGCTTTGGGGTTTGGAGTGCACTGTTCGAAATGTTCCTTGTACAAGAAATATGGAAACATTGGGAAAAACGTCTGTGTTCTGTATGGAGCTGGACTGCTTGGTGATCTATGGTTTCCAGACCTGGATGTGTAATCCTAGGTCAAGATACTTTTTGTTGAGAGCCACAATTCAGGAGCAGACAACACATGAACTTGCAAGACTGAAGAAATCCTGCAGGCATCCCAATACGGCTTGGTGAAGTGGACAACGGGAGTAATCATCCAAGTTCTTCTACTACCACCTAGGACAATCATGAGATGGAATAAACAGAAAAAGTGTTAGACCATTGGAGGCATTAGAAGATGAAAATAATAAGTGTTCCTACAAACCTTATAAGAATTCGCACTTTTGTTAATTATTTTCAATTAAAACTAAGTATTCCATTGTTAAAATGGAACCTGTAGTATCATCAATTCAAATTGCCAAAGAGTGCTTTTAAATGTTAGAAAATTTATGATATGATTAACTAAAATGTAACTTCTCTTGAAAACTCACCTACAGATTAATCTTCAAATGAGTCATTGGATTGCCTCCTTTGAGGTGGATACTGGGTTGCAAGCCGTGTCTCAATCCTGTGAGTTACATCATGATTTGCTTGCTGGATGGGAATAATCTGACAACTTTCTAGTAAAAACACTGCTTTTGCAATCTGAATCACGATACCTTTATATCAAGTTTTTGGTGAAGAGACATGTAAAGTCTCCCTACCAGAATAATTGTACTTGTGGGTGACCTCCACTATTTTTCAGTGGTGTCTACTCTTTATGAATGACACTAATACCTGTAACCTTTCCTTCCATAAACATGGAAGGATTTTTGAGTCCATTGAAATATCTTATAGAGCCATAAAGTGATGACTACAGATCAATTCCTCAGAACAATAGAGGAGCAAGACCAATATATCAAAATCATAAGTTAATGTATTGAGTCAATAATATCACTAAAGGATGAACACTTTTCATTATAGGATGAACTAAGATAATGGAAATTGACTGTAAGATCTCTCTGTATATGGCCAGCCTATTTTGCTGATGTTGCAAAATAGTTGTGCCTTGAAAGACATGGATAGTGGTGTTTCAGTCACAGTTTGAACTTGTAACTGATTGGTTGACAAACTGACAAATTAACAGTTGAGCCAGCTAGAAAAGTGTATGGTTTATATCTTTCACTGAGGAGCAAGTAGGAACCTCTTATCCCAAATAAATAGGAACAATGAGTAGAACTTTTTATAGTCCCAATAGCAAGTTGGTAAGTTTTCTATCTCTCAAATGGAGGGCATGGGTTGAATTTTCTAGTAGCAACAGAACTATTTTGGGGGCAATGAAAAATAAAAGTTTCTAGTTTTTAGCTCCAAAGGTTATGGCTTTCACTCTCCCTAGGTGAGATGGAAAGAAAATTTTATCAATGAATTGTAACTTGAATCCTGCAAGTCATAGGTTCAATTCAAGTAAGGTTATGAGAATGATGAGTTGTGCAACTAGAAATTTTTCCTTGTCGAATGCTCCCTTTATTTGAAGGAAGAGGGAAAATGCTGGATGATTGGAGAAGCACTATAGGTCCCATCTAAAAGAACAAGGGAGACATAAAAAACTATAGGAAATTTAGAGACATCAAGCTTATGAATCATACCATGAAGTTATAGGAAAGGGTTATAGAACAACACTTAAAGTAAGGATCAGCTGTTTCTAAGAATCAGTTTAGTAGGAAGCTAGTGATGTGCTTTGTGATAGAAGAATCCTTATGAGGTTGAGGGGCAAGTTCTACAGAACTTCTATCAGACCTGTTATCCGTGATGATCTGGAATGCTGGCTTATTAAGATGTGTATGGTAAGGTGGATGTTGGGTGAGACCAGGAAAGCTCAAATTAGCAGCTTTCTTATTAGGGGAAGTTTAAGAGTTAGTACCTATAGATGAGAAGATTAAGTAATGTTGTCTTAGATGGTTTGGTTGTCTGCTAAGAAGACTAGAGAATGTTCTCATTAGAAAAGGTTGCTTTATTAAAATGGAAGGGGACCAACAAAGAGGTAGACCAAAATATACTTGGTTTGCTTACAGAAAGGAAGATATTGAAGACTTGGGTTATTAATGCTTATTAGGCTCTTAATAAAAGTGAATGGTATAAAAGAATTGTAGTTTGGATAAGGCTAGGAGGAGAATGATAATGAATTGATGATTAATGCAATCTTTATATGCAGCTTCCAAAACTTATATTTGTTGCCAATGAATATGTCAGTAAATAACATGGTTTGTTCATGGCTTCAAAAGGGAAGAGGTCTAGAAATTTTAAAATTTGACATTGAGGCCACTGAAATCTGAAGTACAGAAACACAATTTGTAAAGCATTCCTAAACTTATTCCAATACCAACTGTTGGAAATAACAACATATAAAAACAAAAAGCAATGTCTAAGGAGAAGCAGTGTGTTAATGAAGATCTGTTGAATTATGTTTGCAAATTCTGACCCGGAATATTTCTTTTTAAAATATTCAACAGGGAAATACATATGGTGAACTATAACTCAGTCTTCCTCAAAAATGTGAAAAGCTACACACAATGTGTTAGCTTTTGCTATACAAGTAATTGTTTCCTGTATTGCTATGAACTTTGCAAACACAAACAGCAGAAAAAACTGAAAAATAAAACAAGAAACAATGCACCAGAATTTATGTGGAAAACCTCCAAAAATTCTTAAGCAGGAAAAAACCATAGGAAAGCAGTGTAGGGCTCTTATATTTAAGCTAAGCAGACTAGGGAAAATTTGTTTTCAAGTACAAGAGGCATCCAAGCCCAACAAGTATTTCAGAGACACACAAGCCCAATCACCGAGACATTCTTTTACAACCCTTCATTAGAAATGAAAAGCCCCAAAAATTCTTAAACGAGAAAAAACCATAGGAAAGCAGTGTAGAGCTCTTGCGTTTAAGCAAACGGGGGCAACAAATACAACAGGCATCCCAACCCAGCAAGTATTTTAGAGACACACAAGCCCAATCATTTCAAGATTTGTTTTTATAACGTAGAGTTAACATGACAAAAGTAACTTTAAAAATATTACAAAGGACGTTATCTTCCTTTGTTAATTTTTTAATGACTGTAAACAGAGATTTAGAAATTAAATTAAAAAAAATGAAAAGATATGACTTCATTTTAGCATCTCTCTCTTGAAGACGAATCTGGCTAGTCTTCAAGAAAACAAGAGTTGCACTGCTTCTGAAGCTCATTTATGCTTACATCTACACTACTCTAAGTTGCTTCTTGTAGAGCACGTGCTTTTGCACAGGTGTGGTCTTTGTCAAGCTCTTAGTAGCATTGTTCCTTATGTGAATCATTTGCACACTTATTAATCCTTCTTCTATGATACCTTTAATGAAATAATACCTCACATCAACGTGTTTTGTTCTTTCATTATAAGCTGCACTTTTGTCCAAGACGATTGCACTTTGGCTGTCACATAATACATGATAATTCTTTTGTATAACACTGAAAGAATGCAGAAAAATTTGAAGCCAAAATCTTCTGCTAATGCTAGATATTCACTCTCTGTAGTGGATAAAGCTATCAGCAAATAGCAACTCCACCAAAGATAAATGTACCAAAGATAAATTCATACCTTGTAGTAGATCATCTAGTATCCAAATCAGCAGCAAAGTTTGTATTCACAAAATCTTTGACTTTTAGATTTCCTTCTCCAAGCTGCAGCCTCAAAGATATGTAAGTACTGCAAAATCCATGTTACGTTATTTTGATGTGCCCAACTTACCTTACTCATGAATCTACTGACAACTCAAACAACATAGGCTATTTCAGGCTTGTTGGAGACCATAGCATACACTATTGAGTCAACTGCAAACTTACATGGCACAGTTTCCATTTATGCTATTTCATGTGAAAATTTTGAACAATCAGTTTTGCTTAATTTGAATTGAGGGGCAATAGGAGTACTATTTACATGTGCATCAGACATACCAAATCTGTTTTATGTCTTAAATTTCAGGCCTTTAATGGGCGCCAAAGGTCTTCAAAATTGCAAGAGAATGTTAAATAGTTTATTTGGCTGAATATGCAAAGTAACTTTTAAAATTAGGCGACAACTTTAAAGGCTTAGGTATTTTTTTTTTAACATGTGAAGGCCTATGGTTATCATTAAAAATAAAAAATAAAATAAAATAGATGGAATCCAGTTTGGTGGGACGTGACTGCACCCTGCTACATAGTGAAATAATTCATGATGCTATGACAGATGTGTTGCTGTGTCACTTTTAAGTCAGAAACCATTGAGGACATTTTAACTAATTCTTACATTTAGACTTTTAGATCTTTCACCGTCTAGTACCTATTGAAAACTTAGAATTTCATATAAAGAATACGCTTTTATGTATGATTTTCTTCAACTATATAAATAATTGCATAACCAGGTTGTAAAGAAAGTTTAGCCCTTGAAATGAGCTTGCAACCGGAAAGACCTAGGGAAAAATATTGGTCACAGACAAAATTTCAAGTATGATATGAAATTTTAGCACTGATACATGTTTAACACTTTGGAAATGTTTTGTTTCTGACACATCTTCTTTCTATCCTTTTTGATTTCCATGCCAAGAATTTTCCTTGCTGTTCCTAAGTCTTTCATGGCAAAGCTTTTTTCCGTTTCAGATTTTGAATGTTCTATCTCTGTTGTATCCTTATCAGTAACAAGCATATTATCAACATAAAGCAAGAAAATTCAAAGTTTGTCTCCCACCTGACCTGAAAAATAAAAAGCGGTCAAAATTTATTTTATTATATTTCTGCTCCATAAATGCATCAAACTTCTTGTACCACTGTTTGGGAGCTTGTTTTAGACCATACAAACTCCTGTTGAGCCTATGCACCAGACCTAGATGCTTTTCATCTACAAATTCTTCACGTTGTCGCATATATATCTCTTCTTCAAGATCACTATGCAGGAAGATTGTTTTAACCTATAGCTGCTCTATGCAAACCACTTTATGAACAGTCTTGCCTTATATGTCTTCTGATCATTTGAATCTGTTTGATAGATTCAAAGATCAAATCCCCTTTCGGCAGAGGCATGCAATCCCCTGTATGCTTTTGATTCAAGGATCTCCATTCTTCCTTCATAGTTTCTGTCCATTTGTTTGCATTTGGGGATTCTTTACCTTCTGCAAATGTTTGTGGTTTTCCAGAGTCATTCAGCAAAACATAATTCAAAGAGGGGGAATACCTATTAGACTCTTATCATGATAAATTGTGATCAGAACATTTTGCAACCTGATTCTCAAATATCCGTAGCCATGATTACTACCATATTCAATTAGAATGCATTTGCATGCCCTATCATCCAAACTTGGGCATTTTGGACTTTTGTTCATGAACATTAGTGTCTCAACTGAAGACTGTCAGATGCATGTAGTAGATATTCCTTCTTTTACACAAAATCTTTGGAATCTTTCCATCCAAATGTTAATTAGATTTGCAGTAGCCTCCATGCTTTATTCATATCCCAGTGTTATGTTATATGTTTCTGCCAATCCGTTATTTTGTGGCATTGCTAGGTTAGTACTCATGGATTATCCCCTTTCATGCACAGAAATCAGAGGATGTGTGAGATGTATTCACTTTTATTATCTGTAAAAACAACCTCTTTACCTTTTGACCTATTTGTATTTCCACCTATGCAACAAACTGCTTAAAAATACCAAACACCATGTCCTTTGATATGATAGGGTAGACCTAACTTTTAGGACTTTAATCATAGATTAACATAATAAAATACTGTGAACAACCAAGAGACAAATGATTTGTAGAGCCAGCTACATTAGAATAAATTATATCAAACCTATTCTTTCTTTGACGATATTCATCTTTTGAAAATAAATTCTTCTAGATTTTCAAACCTCACAACCCCTACAGAAATCCAAATAAGTAGAATTGGAAGTAGCAATAAGAAGCATAGATTGAAGTGCCATTAACCCTGTTTATCCATTGTGTCCCAAGTATCTGTGCTTTAAATTGAAATCTTTTGATACAACTGCGGAAACACCCTTCCCTGTCTTCTTACAATAGTAGGCATAATAGACATAGAACCCTCCTTGGTCCCACTCAAAAGTATCATTGCTTCTTTGCTGATTCTCTCTGCACATCAGAAATCCTGCAATCCACCTCATCAAATTGTCGAATGGGCAGAAGCTCTTTGTGATTTTGGGACATGCCGAACCCCTAACCCCTGTAAATGTGATGTCTTATCCATGTTGCCGATCTTGTTGCTTTATTGCAATAGTTTCTCTCCACAAATCTGAATCTCATTATTATCTACAACATGAACCACTCCCACTGAACATTCATTATAAGAGCTAAAATACCTACGATCTGGAGAAATAGGAAAAGAGGAACCACTATCTGGAATCAAATTATCCTGAGAGTTTTCGGATAGATTTGCTTGAGAGTTATCTGAATCTATCATTAATGTGGTACAGGAATCTGGTAGAGGACTAAGAACTGTAATAACTCTCAAATTTTCTTCAAAAGTCACTTTTCGATTATCTAATTGAGAAAACAAACTATACATTTCATCCAAGTGGGCTGCAGCAACGCATCTTTCTTCATTTTCATCTTTAAAAACTTTGTGGATAGTATAATATTGATTCATACCTGTCTGTTTATCATAGAATTATTTTAGAACCTACCAAGTTCGCTTATTGACAAATTGAATTGTGAGACTGAGGATTCCCGTTGCCTAGACATGGTGTTATGGGGGAAAGTGCTTGTCTGTCAAGTCTCTTCTGGATACCTTTTTAAATCAATATGCATTATATAACCTAGAAGAAAATCTTTCCTTGCTTTTTGTCTGGAACAAGATATGACATCCATTTTGGCATAGAATATCTTCCACAAAAATCTTCTAGACACTTCAGTTTTTCTCACCGAACAATCTATTTGAAAAACCACAGAATGCAGTGTAGAGCTCCTGTATTTAAGCAAACAAGGGCAAAACAGTCTTCAAGTAAAACAGGCATTCATGCCCAACAAGTATTTCACAGACACACAAATCCAATCACCAAAAATTCTTTTTACACCCTTCATCAGGTTTCCACATCCCTTTGGAAACTTCTAGATTCCTTTTTACAACATAGTGTTCACACTTTAAAAGTAACTTTAAAAATATTACAAGGATGCGACCCCCTTCCTTTTTTAACAAGTGTAAAAAGGGGCTTTACAAATCAAGGTATTTTTATTATAACATCATTATGTGGGTAGGATTGGCTGTTGGTAAATTACATATCTCACTTGACTGTCTAAATTTCAAATTTTTACATGGCTCACTTGAACTCTGATTAAAGCACAACTTAATGGCTAGCCAAAAGTGATGTATCAATGCTGTTAGAATTGACTGTTGGTCAATTACATATCTCACTTGACTGTTTAAATTTCAATTTTCTCATGGCTCACTTGAACTATGATTAAAGTACAACTTAATGGCTAGCCAAAAGTGATGTATCAATGCTATTTTTATAAATTTTGGTTCGAAGTTAAAAAAAGGATCAGCACTGGATTCTGATTGGAGATTTTAATCAACGTCTTTACCCATGGCAAAAGACATGAGGAGACAACAATATTCCTTTGGGCAGCTAGGAGTTGCTAGAGTTCCTTTAGCAGCACAACCTAGTAGATATGGAGATAGAAGGCTGTAGTTTCACTTGGAGCAACTGAAGGAAAGGGAATGAGCATGTCTAGTCGAGGATTGATCGTGTGTGGGTGAGTACAAGTTTAGTTCTTCGCTACAATATTCGGGTGATAGGCAGAGAGCGACATACATCTGATCATCGCTCCCTCTCATGTGACCTGCAAGCGGTACGTGGCTTGGCCCCCAGGCCTTTTAGATTTGAGCGTACATGGATCTCTAAACCATGGTTGAGGCTGTTGTACACAATATATGGCAAGGGTGCTCTGTAGAGGTGGACCCAGGAAATTTTCTCAAACACGGCTTGCGCAGTCTCAAGGGCCAGATCCAGAATAGAGCTACAACGGATAAATATGGGTTTCAGACCTTCTACTCCCGGTTGCTGTACAGTCTCATTGAGGTGTAGGGAAGGCAAGAGCAGGGTGAAGATCTTCACGAGGAGGAACAAACATTGCTAAGGGAGTTGCAAGATCTCTCTTTGGAGGAGGAGGTATATTGGCAGCAATGTGCCAGAATTACATGGCTCAAGGAGGGGGATAAAAATACCTGGTTTTCCTTTGTTTCTGCAAGGGGGCATGGGCAAGAGAAGCACAAGCTCAATCTTGTTCAAGAAGGTGTCATGCTAGCGGATGAGGAGAAAATTGTAGGTATGGTGTGCCAATACTTTTTTGGGGAGGGAGAACGACATGGGTCTTGTATTTGTGCCAATACAGCAAGTGTTGGGACCAGCGAACAACTAGGCACTGCTCTGTCCGTTCACAATGCAGAAGCTGGTCACTACAATGCAGACAATGAAGACTAACAAGGCACACTAACTTGATGGGTGGCCAGTAGAGTTTTTTAGGGCACACATGGACCTAATGGGTGGAAATATTTTGGATGCCTTTAATCACATGCTACATTGGTGGGAGGTGAGGAGTGATAAATTGTTCACATATTGTCTTGATCCCCAAAATTTTGGTGCTGTCGTCTCTTGCACACTTTCAGCCGATTGGGGTTTCTAACACTCTCCTTAGGCTTTTTACAAAGATGCTGGTCCAACTAATGGTGCCACTGATGCCTCAGCTTGTCAGGTAGAAGCAAGCAAGCTTTGTGAAGGGTTGTTTCCTCGAGGACTAGGTGCTTATGATGCAAGAAATACTACACTTGTTTTGGATGTTTGGGTTCCTTGGGCTATGTGCAAAATTGGACATTATGAAGGCATACGACATCGTCAGCTGGACGATGCTGCAAGAAATAATGTTGCGGAAGGGCTTTGTGTAGATTTCGTGCACCGGTGTTTGCAAATTCAGTCGTTGGGACAGTACTTGTTTGACATTGAGGGGAGGTTTTGGGGTTTTGATTCACCTAGGCGAGGCCTACGTCAAGGCGACCCCCTATCCCCTTTGCTTTTTATTTTGATAATGGATTTTCTGCAAGGCTATTGCAAGATGGAGGGGCTTTAAGGTGTGTTGGTGGCAGGGGTGCATTGCATTGTGGAGCACTACGCAGATGATGATTATTTTTGTATGTGCAGTTGTCCCTCCAAAGAGCGCTGGAGTGGATGGAGGTAAAACTGGGACTTGCGGTCAATAAGGCAAAGTCTGCATTGCACTTGATCAACACGGACACATAGGTGAAGGGCTGAATCTATCAAGTCTTAGGTATCTTCCCTGGGACGACATAGGATTCCTACCTTGGGATGCCAATCTTTGATTGGCACAGGAGGCCAACATTGAATGCACTGCTTCAAAAGTTAGAAACATTGGACAAATTGTTTTCTCCCAAGAAAGGGTAAAATAATCCTTGTGTCATTTGTTTTGATGGCAGTGGCGAGATTTATGGCCTCCATGCGCGACCACCTGAGGGGATGACCCAAAAAATTGATCAGATTATAAGGTGGTTTGTCTAATTGGGAGGCAAAGGAGGAGGTAAATTGCACCTTGTGTGCTGGGAAAATATAGCAAAGCCAAAAAATGCAGGAGGAATCGGTATTCTGGATTACAAGATAGAGGTCCTGCTAGGGATGTAAAGGCTTGTCAACAAACTGATGGCATCAGAGGGATGACCTGCCCAATGGGTTAGCATTATTTGAGGGAAATATCAATTTTGGGAGGCTGGCTCGGGAGGGTCGCAACTTTGGAGAGAGTTGTGCTGGCACGCTACTTAGATGAGGGAGTGCGGTTTGTTGGGCACGGCCCTGAAAGAGGTAATCCATCATTGCTTTCCGTTGACCCTTGGGTGGAAGATTATATGGCAGGGTCGATTGCTTGAGAAAGTCAAGGTTTTCCTATGGTTGGTTGCTCACAGGGTGTTGCCGATGAGAGGTTTCCTGTGGGAGAGAGGTCTAGATATCGACCCCCGATGCCCCCTCTGCATGAAGAGTACAGAGATGATTCATCATTTCATTTCCCAATGCCCATACATGCTTGACACGCGGTGGGCCGCAAAGCTTAGATTGCTTGCAAGATTGAATGGGGATAAGAAGGAAACAACGGTGTTGTGGGCGGCTTGGAAGCACTGCAATCACCTGATTTTCAAAGGGTAATGACTATCACTACCGTCAGTTGTTGCCACTAATGGACTTAGGGCGTGGGAAGAAGCAACACGGTATGGGGCTCTTGCGATATCAACAGTCGGCAGTAGTAGAGTTTAGAGTAGACAGAGAGTTGTGGGCGTTGGTGCAATGGGCCATATGGGTGGACTTGCTACTTTGGATCGATGGAGTGCCAGATCTGGCAGATGATACTTTGTTTGAGTGGTGGGTTGGGGAGGATACAACATTTTGAGGAAGGAGGATCTTGTTAATGGAGGGGGTTGTGGTTGAGGCATTGGGTGTCCCAGCAGAGGGGGAGGTGTTCCAACCGGTGCTGCATAGCTATGAGTATGCACATTAGTTCTTCCACGGCCATTCTCCAAAAACGACTAGTGGCCATGTCCCTTGGACTGCACTGCTGCTGATATGGTAAAGGCAATGGCCCTTGTTGACACATTTCTAGTGCAATCCGGCGTTGTGTCGAAGTTGCTGGGAGTGCACGTTGCATTTATGCACTATCTTAGGAGGGGATTGTAGGTTAACATACCATGCTTCCTCCTGATTTCCTTGTGATGATGGCGACCAAGAAGGTATGCAAGGCTTATCTTGGTGCTTTGGTGCCATGGGACAGAGGTCCCGACGATGGTCTATCCGACGCCTTTGCTGGTTTACCAACAACGATGGTTCTAGGATAGTTGTGGGGTTGTTGTGTTAGGCTTTGGGCCGCCCAGGGGAGTGGGCGGGGTAGCGAGTTCCTCGATGGCTCCGTAGGGGAGGAGTGAACATGCACCGATGAGGTTGGCGGAGGTTGGGCAGGTGTGCAGGGCAGTGGGAAAACAGGCTTAGGAGGAGAGATAGTTTTGTAAGGAGGGTTGGAATGCTTGTGAAGAGGCTTTCCAAAAGGTGATCGATTTGGTGGCTAGACATAGGGAAGAATGGCAGATCTGTCCCGTAGGAACCAGCAAAGATGGGAGCTGTTTCAATAGTTGTTATGGCATGATAGTCCATGGTCGGGGGAGGAAAGGGGCACATGGCTAGACACGGAGAATGCACAGTAGGATATGGTAGAAGGGTGGGATTGAGAGAGGGGGGCAGGGTGGCGTGGGCACAGGGGTTGGGGGAACAACACTATGGGATCAGGTCGGGTGCCATGATCGGGATTAGTCATGATTGTGGCCCCCTTTTGGTTGTCGTCAGATGGCTGTTGGTCACTGTCCTGGGCTTGGGGGGGGGATTGCATGATTGTTTGTCTTGGCTTTGTGCTTTCTTGTAAGTGATTGATATTTCAGTCCGTTTGGAAACCCTCCTTTTCTTTGGGTTTCTGGATTTTAGGGTTAGGTTTTGGTTTGATTGTAGGCTAACACCTGCAATGGTGGCTTGGGTGGTGTCAGCACATGGGATGTTGGTTGCCGGGTGCCCCTTTTCCTGGTTGTAAATGTTTCTACTATTTAATAAAGCCTGAACTATTCAAAAAAAAAAAAAAAGAAGAAAAAAAAAAGAAAAAAAACTCATCCTACCAAGCAGGGTTCTGTGAGGTTTGTTAGATGGGCAAAAGCCTAACTTCGAGTGGCTGCACCCAGGTCTGAACCTACATCTTCTGACTTGAGAAATAAGCACTCTACTATCCTTCAAAATGATGGTCTCTAAACTTTGGTCCTATGTATTTACCCAAATTGTTTAACGCTGAATGTCAGTTCAGAAACAGAAACTTACAAAACAAAAATGGAGAAAAATGCACTAAAATCAGCAAAAACATACGACAAGCTATCTGAGGAAAATTGAGTTTTGTTCCTCATTTTTTGTTTTGTTTTTGTTTTTGGCGTGTTCTGAACAGGTAAAAGTAAAATTTTGTTTTTATTCCTCTGTTAAAGTATATCTAGTATCTAATATTAATCTTGTTAAGAAAAAATGATCTCTGAATAAGACAACTGTATCATCCATGATTCGCTTGGATATACCATGAACAATTAAACAACATTCTTAAGATTGAATATCATTTTCCCAAGATAGATTTAAAAACATCTTGTTGGTTCAATGCTGGATCTTTCAAGTTTCAACAACTTTATATCTTGAATGATGGACTTGTGACCCAGCCACAGTAGACACTAGGAGTTTCTTGCTTAAATTAAAAAAGGAAAAAAGAAAAGAGAAAAAAAAATTATGTATGCACATATGTACCCCCACGTTGTTGATTCTATTTATCTCTTATATGTTGATACCACCATTTGTGAAATACAGAAAAAGGCTGGAGATGGTGGAAAGTCTGGAGGTCCTAGCAAAAAGTTAAAAAAGGATAAGGTTACCAGTGCAACAAGCAAAGGTGCACGGATGGAGACTAATGTACGGTCTGCCCCACAAGTGAAAGCTGAACTTCCATTGCCAAGCATGTACTTGCTCTTTGCCTGTCTTCCTCATTAATGCTATCATAGTTAGTTTTCTTTCTGTGGTTGTTTATAGCAACTATATTTAGTTGCCAATGAAGGTTAGATATTTCTGTTTATAATAATTGATATTAGTGTGTGTTTCTTGTTGAGTTTTAGTAGCTACATGAAATACAAACTTATAGGGGCTCTTCCATGTGAAATGTTGGCACATTTTTCAGCTTAGCTTTTGAAATGTGCCAGGGCATACATGTCATTAATTAATACGTAAGAGAAACTCAAAGAGTAGGAACAATAAATTGATTTTATCATGTTGGAGGGGTTACTATTTTCCGTACAAGTTGCTTGATAAGGTTATGCTTCTATAGATATTTGGTTAAGAATCTGACAGGATATTTTGTGTCTTTTGGAATGTTGATTATGTGAAGTTTTTGAATATCGTCCTAAGAAGTATGTGGAATATATTGGAGATTGCTCTTGTCCGAGGGAATAATTGAACCAATTTGAAGACAGTTAAGGAAGAAGTAAACCTAAGAATACATGGTATAAAATAATTAAAATGGACAGGGTAGGCTGTGATGTCCCTATTGATTCATCTTGTTTATAAGACTTGTGACTTGAATTTCAGAAGGCATAGGTTATGTCCTGGCATGTTGCGTTAAGATATACAAGAAGTTTCAAAGGATATTACTGAAAAGAGTTTTGTCCAATAGATTGCTAAGGTCTGCGCATAGGCATAATCCACTGAGGTGATAGGTAATTGGTATTTTCATTGCTTTGTCAACCAGCAGGCTATGAGTTTGATCTAGGAGAGACATTATTATAACTATGTTAAAGTCAGATGGCTGTGTTCCCAGAGGGTCATAACAACCAGTAGTTCTATCTTTGGACATCTTAAACATCTGGACATAATAAACCCCTTAAATTTTAAGATTTAGCCTTCAACAAACAAGAATAGACAAAGGAACTCATGAGGTTGTTTTTAGGTTGACAGGATAAAGTAGTGAGGATAATAATGATGAAAAATGATTTTATTAACATCTATGATGGTTCAATCTTTTTTAGTGCCTAGCAGAATATTTATAAATGTACTAGTTTGAGGATTGGATTGATATTTGACAGGGAGCTACATGAAAGCCGATTATAACAATGCATTCGATGTGGCCTTTTATCATGTTTTGAATCATTCCAGTTACAGAGTTTTTTCTTGGTATAAATATGTTTAAGAGCTGTTTATCATCCAGGAAACATCGCAACATATATCATGTGAATTAAACAAATAAATTTTCCTTAGTCATGAACCCTTTGTTCTTAGTTGATAGGTACTGTAACGTTCCAGGAAAGCTTTCGATAATGCCAGGGTGAATCATCAATGTCGAATTATTCCTGCTTCCACCCTTTGCTTTTAAATCCCTCTGATCACGTTCTGACTTTAATGTAATATCCTTTCCATAAATGTTTTAATATCATTCCTGTAAAAGATAACATAAAGTTGGATGTGGCATTACCATGTGCATGGAAGTTATGCTATTATTAAGACTTTGCCTATTTTTTGAATATGCTGCATTTACTGTTTATGGCCAATTGTTATTTGGTTTTCATATGAATATGTTTATTTTCTATTTTTAATGTGGCGTTTCATGGCTATTATATGTTTGCAGATCCATGGAAGTTGAACAATCTGTTTTAGAAGACCTGCGAAATCGTGTTCAAGTTAGCAGCAATGCATTACCATCGGTTAGCTTCTATACATTTATCAACACCCATAATAGGTATTTTATGTATTAGCATTTCATCATTTGATTAATGGTTTTTTTTTTTTTTTTTTTTTTGAGAATTTGTGGATTGTATTTCATTTAATTTTATATTAACGGAAAGTTTCATTATTGTTAGCCTGAATTGTGCATCCGTCTCCCAGGATGGAAGTTTAGTTGTTGGAGGCTTCTCTGATTCTTCTTTGAAGGTAACTATTTTTCATGTTGTGTTATTCCAAAGATTAAAGATCATACTTAACCGGAAAGTGAACAGGTATGGAATATGACAAAAACCGTTGAAGAACATCCAGGCACTGAGAATGGTACGTTTTGTACATACACATTTCTGCAGCGTTGTTGAAATAATGTCTAAGGGTGATGTGGCTAGTTTGGAAGCTCTGATTTGGATGGTGATATAGGTGTTAGATTGTTATTAGCCATTTAGTAGAAACACTTGAACAATATATTTTAGATGTACCTTTATGTTGTCTGTTCATCTTAAAATAGCTGTTAGAAGGCATAGTTTACTTGGTTAGAGCACGTCATAGGTTTGATCCCAAGAGTTATGTGATGGCACATACCACCTAGGGACATGGTAAATCATTGTCAAATCCTTCGCCTACCTTAAAGAGTTAGCCCATGCTGATGGGCTAAGATGATGATTAATCTTAAAATAGCTGATTTATTCTTCATGAAGTGGACGTTAGATTGTTTTTATTGGAATCTGTTACCTCTTCAATGATGTAACTGTTTTTATTCTTTATAGACAGTTTTCACAAGATCTGAAACTGTTCTTCTAAATGCATGTTTGTTTAGATCATCATCATCCTAGCCTTATCCCAACAATGTCTATTTGAATATAAGCAATCCTTGCCTTTGACAAAGGTTCTTCAAGTTTTTTTTAAAAAATAATTTGTATGTAATAGTTATTCTACCAAGAAGCTAATTTGTATGTAGTAATTATTCTACCATTACAAACCAGTGATACTTGTATAGTTGAGTCATAAACTTCTTGTTTCATGTTACTAAAGCATTTGGTGTCACTTTATGTCATATATAGCTGTGATTCTATATTTAGAGATATCAAGAAGGTTGTTAGAGTTCGGTTTTATGTCTCTTGGACAACTCTAATTATACAAGGATCATTTAGGTTATGAGAAAACTTAATATATAACTTGTTGATTAAACAATTCATCATTGTACGTCTTTCATAATCGCATTGTCCATATTCTGCAGTCATCCTTGGTGTCTTTCAATCTTGTTATGAATCTATTCTTTGTAATGACTTTTTCATATTCTTATTCTTTCTTTGGCTGCATCCTTATGATGCTTGCCTTTGCCTAGTACTCGTGATAGGTCTCCTTGGGAATTTTCCCTATTGGTTAGTCTTACGTGGGTTGGGCCTTTTTGGGTTCCTCAGAGATCCACAACTTGACCTGTTATGAACTGCTGCCTCAATTGTAGCTTGTCCCTTCTTTGTAGTCTTTCTTCTACATTCCTTCGTAACCTTTTGGGTGGTCTTCTCTTCCTCTTTCAGAAACTGGACCATATTACAAATGACTCACCTTGGATCTTCTTGTCCTATTTAGGAAATTGGATCCTAACTTCACTTCTCTCTTACAAACAACTTTGGTAGCCTTTTGGCATCTTGGATCTTAACGACTTATCTTTTCAATTATGTTTCTTGGTACTGACTGCTTTCTTACTTTGGACATGTATCTTTGGTTTCTTGTGGTTCTGATTTTGATTGTCTTGTGTGCAGCACTACATCCAATATCGTTTCTTATGATTTATCGTTATCTGCATGGACTATTTTCTCAATCTTTAGATTGTTTCTTACCACATTTACTGATTCTACTTTTTACCCTTTGTAACTGATTGACGGTTGCTTATGTTCCATGGATAAGGGCGTAATGGGTTGCATGATAAGTCACATCCTTTTGTTATGACTCATCACAAGTGATTACAGACAACCTTGGATTGTTACGAAATTGATGATTGTGCATCGTGTCATGATCATATTCTAACAAAGGTAACATATTATTTCTGATATTTCTTACATATCTGTTATTTAAAACAAGACTTGTCTTAAAATGAATAAGAAGCGAATGATAATCATTTATGTTTTTGAAGGTCAAGTTGTGCAGGTAGACCTTATGATAGATAACCTCTATCTAGACCAGTATGTAGCATGTCAATGAAACTAATATATTTATAAGTTCATTAATGATTTATTTGTGTTTGCACTAGAAGAAGAAATTTTCAAGGATATTTCTTTTTTGTTGAAAATTTCTCCTGGTTTTAAATTCAACAGCTGTACTTATTTTTGTTGACAATCGTGTGTTTATTAACACGGCTATTACCAATTTGGTCATCTGTAAAAATTTTAAAGCATAGTTAATCATGCAAGTGTTAACCATTGAATTCTAGCATTCTAGCTTACCTATTGAGTAACGACTTTGATGCCTACCTGTGAAGCCGTAAACCAAGTAGATGGCCTAAACGAGAATTCGGCAACCGTGGGATCTGGGAAGAGGCCTTATACTTTATTTCAAGGTCATGCAGGGCCAGTTTATGCAGCAAATTTCAGTCTAGATGGAAATTACATTTTATCTGCTTCTGCCGATTCAACAGGTGTGCATTTTTACCATTGGAATCATTTATTTAGAATATTTAGTTGATGTACATAGTTCCGACAGACTTTAACCTCAATTATTTTGTGCAGTTCGACTTTGGAGTCGTAACTTTAACTCTAATCTTGTTTGCTACAAGGGGCATAATTATCCTGTGTGGGACGTTCAGGTACCCTGCTATCAAAATCCTTTCCATAGACTGACTATTCATTTTCCAATTTTATGATGTTTGTGTTTCATTTTCCAATTCTATAATTTTAAGGGGTCTGCATAGCTACTATTAATTAAAATATATATTGAATGCCTGAGATTTCTTGTGTACATGTTGTTAGCATAATGTTTCTAGCCAGTCATGGTTATGAGTTGGTGGCTAGCTTAGTTGTAATTTGAAACTAAACATGTTTTTACCTGGAATGCAACATTGAAAACTGGAGGCTTTGAATTGTAACTTGCCATTTTAAAATATATATAGTATATTGAGTCTTCAATTTTATTTTCTGATTTTTTGAATATTGTGGCTGCAGTTTAGTCCATATGGACATTACTTTGTGACATCTTCACATGATCGTTCTGCCAGACTTTGGACTATTGAAAGAATGTATCCTATTAGAGTTTTTGCTGGTCATCTTTCTGATGTTGATGTAAGTTATTCTTTGTCTGCAGATGCGTGATATGTATTCATTCGTGAATGCAAAATTTATTGAAATTGAAATTTAAGTAATTTATTATGTTTATGTGGAGACCCTAGGGATCTGTTGATCATATTTCAGTTATACCAATTTCACACAATTTCTTTATATCCTGTATAATCCACTGGAATTGAGCTGAATTCAAGTCACAAGCTTACCAAAGGATCAGTGAGGTGTATATCATTGGTTAAGACTTGTGACGTTTGAAATACAGGTTCTAGGTTCAATTGCAATTCGCTACACTGACATATGTCGCTATTCTATGAACGATTGATCAAATGTTCTGTGAAATGGTTAGGGTTCTGAAGGAGAGAATTCCATGTTGTACGTTTAATTTTTAAGGTTGAGGACCATTGCAATGGATCCTTGAACTTATCCCTTTGTTCTCAGCTAAGATCCATAGAATTTCATGCCTGTACTCCAAACAATAATTTTATCGTTAATAAAATCTTTATTTAACTTCTCAGAATTTTAAAACTTTCTAAACGATAATTTTGATAATACATATGTATTTTATTTCTTTCTGATTCTGAAGTTCAGTGTATTTAGCACAAAATAATTTCCTTCAGTTCCTGCCAGAATTTATTATTTATGCCATTGTATTTTCTAGGAATTAAAGTTTTAGAAATCTAGCTTGGGTTAGGCCCTTTAACTGTGTTCTTCGAATTGATGCATTGAAATGTTGACCTTCACTAAAATTGTGTTTTCCAATACAGTGTGTGCAATGGCATGTTAATTGCAACTACATTGCCACAGGATCAAGTGATAAGACTGTCAGGTTGTGGGATGTGCGAAATGGTGATTGTGCTCGAGTATTTCTTGGTCATAGAGCAACAGTTTTGGCACTAGCCATGTCTCCAGATGGTCGGTATATTGCTTCTGGGGACGAGGATGGTGTTATAAAGCTCTGGGACATTTCTACTGCCAATTGCGTAAATCCTCTAATGGGGCATTCATCATGCGTATGGACACTTGCTTTCAGGTTTAATCTAATAAACCTTTTGACACGAATTCGTAACATGCATACCCTTTTATATTTTTCCTAGCCACGGAAAAAATGCTCTTTCGTTCAAATTGTGAGGTTACATCTTGTTTGCATCTAACCACTTATTATTTGGCAGTTGTGAAGGTTCAATCCTGGCATCTGGGTCTGCAGATTGCACAGTTAAGTTGTGGGATGTCAATGCCAGTTCAAAATTACCAAAGGCTGAGGAGAAGTAATCTCATTGCTTTCTTTTTTTGTCATATATATGGTTTTAAATTAACGTGTGCTGTGAAAGCTAACCCTGAATTTTGTATTTCCATTGCTAGAGGTGGAGCCACACACAGATTGCGATTGCTTAAATCTTTACCTACAAAATCGACTCCAGTTTATACGTTACGGGTAAGAGAAATGGACCTGTTTACCATATGAATCAAACATTTTTTTTTTCTTCAATTATCTTACTAAATGGAGGTTTCTTCTTCTGATTAGTTTTCTCGAAGAAATCTTCTCTTTGCTGCTGGTGCCTTCACAAAAAATGCGTGAAAGTAATCCTGAACGTACTATTCACTCTCTTATGTTTCACGGTTCCAAAAACCATGCAAAAGCCAAGGAACTGTTATGTATATTATTAAATGGCCCCAATTGAATATGCATTCTAATGTTTTGAATTATAACATTATTTGTAGTTAAAATGCAAATTCTGATCTTTAGTGACAAATGAAATAGAAGGATCTGACTTGTATCCTTGGGGATGAGAAATGAACTATAATTGCATCCCATTAGAATTGGTACTAGAATAGAATTGGAGATGGTTTGGTGATTGACCCCCACTAGGATGCATTAGTGTGCGTTTCGTTGTAGGCCCCATCTTACGTGAGAGGCTGATTCCATGTCTCATTGGACCTTTTTATTTGCCTCTAGAATGCTAGAGTTGATGCCTCTAGCACTCGTATGTTTGGGAAACATTGGAAGTGAGTCTTGGGTGACACCTTATGCTTCATTTGAGACTAATAATTAATCCATGCACATCCTATTTCAACGAGTGATTTGGATACATTTTAGTTTTGGCCTTTGGTAAGTACACATGACAACATGACATACATTTGACACTAAGTGTAGTGCATGTTAGCCTCTTTGTTTGTGGTGACGGTTGGAGTAGGCAAGTCTTGGTATTGGTATTATTGGATGGATGGATGTTTGGTTGTAAGTTTGTATGCTGGCTTAGATATTTTGAGCTAACATATTTTGCAGGTTAGCCATGCTTTAATTGCCATGTGATTTGCCCATTCATCGATTGGAGATGGTGCCAAGGTTTTTCATTCAGTTTTATACCAATAATCCATCTTGTTTATAGGTTGATTAGATTGGGAGGAGATGGAAGATCTGGATAGTTCACTAAGTTACTTTAGTGTGATGATGCTATGTTTCCACTTTAGAGCTTTGTGTTGATTTGCTTTGACATCATGTTCATTTGAATAGAATGTTAATGCCTTAGGATCTTTTACAAGAAGATTCATTTTTTGTGACTAGTAGTAATATTAATACCATGGAGATGTAAGATTGTAGCTTTCTTTGTAATGATAATTGCTCTTTGTAATTTTGGTAGTTCTGAGTATTGTAAGTCTTATTGACTTGGCTGCTAACAAATTTTCTCATGATGAAAAGAGTTACGTTGTACTGATTCCATAATTTGATATTTGTTTTTCATTTTGGTAATTTGTAACATTATCTTTTAGGCTTATAGTACCTCTAGGTTTTACATTGCTAAGAACTTGTGTTGCAATTCGTGGTAGGGTGCTTTCTTTTGGTTCGTATTTACTTCTTTATCATAAGATAGAATATGCTTATGATTGTTGTTCGTAAGTTAATCTATTACTAACTCTTGTATTTGGACTTGGTTCAGTATATTTCGTTATGTTTCTCCTGAACTTAACTTCACAAACTTATCTTGTATTTCATAAGTCAGTGTTGATTTAACTTCACTAGACTTTATGGAATACTTCTTTGTAATATCTTTTTCTTCATCTTTGGCTACATCTTTATGTTGCTTGCCTTTGCTTGTTACTTGTGATAGGTCTCCTTGGGAATTTTCCCTATTGGTTAGTCTAACATGGGTTGGGTCTTCTTGGGTTCCTTAGAGAGTCATAGCTTGACTTATTATAGATTACTATCTCAATTGTAGCATGTTTCTTCTTTGTAGTCTCTCTTCCACTTTCCATTGTAACCTTTGGATGGTCTTCTCTTCCTTTCTAGGAAACTCTATCAAATTATGAATTGTTTATATTGGATCTTCTTGTCCTATTTAGAAAATTGGATTCTCGCTTCACTTCTCTCTCTTTCAAATTCCTTGATAACCTTTTGATTTTTTGTATCATCATTGCAAATCTATGAATCGTGGTGACTTCCTTGTTTCTAATTCCATTATCTTTTCCATTGTTTATATTGTTCCATCGTTGCTTGTTGCTCCTTATTGTTCCATACTTCTTCTCTTCTTCATTTATTCATTGGTCCATATTGTTTTACATCTTACTTTATTATGAAGTGAGAGCTTGTAGTCTTTTGTCCTTCATAAGAAGTTGTAACTCTTAATTGAACCATCATGGCTATTTGTAATTGCTGATAGATTAAGTTAAGAAAATAATGATTATACCCTAAATTAGAAGTATACTACACTTTGGCTATTCATGTATTTGGCATCTTTAGAATTGTAATCGTCAATATATCCTTTTTTTTTCTTAATTTTGAATATATGGATATTTGTATGGATTAGACCTTGTTACCATGTTATATATATATATATATATGGAGTTTCAATTTGGTAGTTTATGTTATCTCTTTCTAGCTAGATGTTTCAATTTCCAGCATTTATGTTTGTAGCAATGGAAAAATTCGATGTTGGAAAATTGAAAATCCCATATGAAATAGTTTAACTCTAGAATTCATGGGTTTCGAAAGGATCCAAAGTGCCTCAAATGATCTTGTTGATTGCTTGAGGACTTGGGGAGTCTGTTATCGAATGTATAAACTAAAATAAGCGAAAACATATGAAATAGTGATTTGAGTGCTAAATCTAGAAATAGAGAGATGAAGAAACAATTTGACCAAAAAGGATTGCAAACTTTGCATTAAATGTTATTAACAATTGGTGAAACACCTTGAGAGCACAAAAATATCCTTAAAATTTGATGCAGATGACAGGGTATGTTTTGCAACTAGATCTACACTTGTCTATCTTAGTTGATCTGTTCTTGAACATTGTCCACCACAGGTTTTCTCTGCTCACAATGATTTGTGTTAGACGAAAGGTTACAGACTCTTAGATCATGCATTGCTCCAAGAGTCTCAAATTCGGCCAAATGCAAAATGATCCAAAAGTTATCAAAATGATGCAAATTTTGGTTTAAGTAGGCCATAAATTTGTTGATTCTCCACTAATTTGATTTTGACTAATTTATGATTTTCCCTACAACATTTTTGATGCTTTTGATGTTTGAAATCTGTAGTGTGTGAACCACTAGTGTTTTTGACATTTTGGGCTTTGAACACTAATGTATTTGACACTTTTCATCATCTAAAACTTCAACATATTGGCCACCAACGTGTGGGACTTTGTTGCCAAATTTGCAACATATTTGGGCTATTTTAATGGCTCAAATTCCAACATGTGGGCAATTTTAGCTCCACACACTAGCCTAGTGTATGGGATAGGGTGGTACAATGGATGAAGCAAAAAAAAAAAAAATAAAAATAAAAATAAAAATCATCATTTTCAACCATTTTGACATTTACATGTTGGCATAAGTGAAATTCACAATGTGTGGGTTGTAAATCTCATTTTTTTCACACTAAAAATAACCCAAAACTTTGCCAAAACAAGGCCATAGGGTAGGATTTTTGATGGGAAAATAAAACAATTATTTTTACTTTTAAATTTCTATCAAATTACAATGTAAACTTTGGCTTCAAGGTTTTTTATTTGTCACATGAATTTTCTTGAGGTGTTTCATTGGTCCTTTTTGTTGATGTTTGGAGGATTGGCTTGAGAAATATTAACAAAGAATGCAAAACATCACTGTGAGTTCATCACCAATGCTTCCTCTCCACATTTAATTTTGTAGCTATCAAATCATGCCAAGGAGTGCTCACGATGGTGAAATAAGGTCACAATGAAATGTTAAAAAGTTTGAGATGAGATAAGGGTTATATTGGCTATCATGGGCTAACAAAGAATTCTAAACGTTGACAGCATGGCTATGACATACTTGTTGAATGAGGAGATCTTTATGCTTTTCACTTGAATTGTTGGTTACTAGATGATGTCTTAGAGGAACCAGCACTCCATTCTTGGGCTGCTTTGGCCACTTGACTTCTCCCTTTTTTGTTTGGAGCCATTTTGTTTCACCTTAGGCTACATTGGCCTCTTGGATATCTTGATAATTTCTTTCTTGTTTTTTAGGAGTGAAACCTTCATTGGGATTCATTGTTAAGGTTGAATTTTGTTCTCTCACTAAATAAAGTGTATTACATCCAACGAACTTGATTAGTGGAGCATGTCTAAGGAGATGTTATTATGGCTATGGTGCATTAATGTTGAACATAGGTTTTCATTGTTGCCAAGATAAGAAAGGCTACATTTTGGTTGCAAGGATATGGCTCAAGAGGGGTAATGAAAGTGATGTGAGGTAAATGTTGTAGACACGATCAAACAAGCTAACCGAATCTTGTATATTGAGATCACATGGCGACTCACCTTTGTGATGAATCACATCCTTATGATGGCTTCAAGCTCTTCTTACAAGCACAACACTAAGAGGAAAAGAAAACAAGTCAAAGAGTTCATGCGATTACAAGAAGTTACATGAGATCACAAGAGATGACAAACAAATATTGGCCACTGTTGGTTGTAATTGGCAAAATATGAGAAATTTGTATCTTGTTTAATAGATTTATACAAAGTTTGTAATTTTTTGAGATGTCAAAAAAGAAAAAGAAAAGAAAAAGAAAAGAAAAGAAAAGAAAAAGATAAGAGGTCATGTAGCCTTGCTTGTTGTAGGCTAATAAAGTTGTTGATGTTGATCATCCATTAAAACCTATAAACAATGACAGACAAAGGCTATAAGTAAATAGGTCAATGTTAGACATAGTATGGATTGAGATAGGAATGGTTGATTGGATGGGTTAATTCATTGTCATCTATGTTTGATAGTTTGAATGCTTTGTTGTCATAAGCTTTGATGAACAAGAATGGTCCTTCCCAATTGGTTGAGAACTTATCTACATGTTCGTGAACGACCTTGAGAACAAGGTCTCATTCCTTGACTTTCGCTTGTTTATATTGTGATGATGCTAGTGTTTCTGCCTCTCTGCATAATGTTTGATGTTGGCTAGTGTTTGTATTCATTGTTCCTCCATCGAATCAAGGTCAATGGTACATAGCTCCTTATTCTGCTCATCATTGATGAAGTTAGACAGAGCTACCTTTGATGATGGAACCTGCAATTCAAGAGGCAACATAACTTTAGATTCATAAACTAGGGTTTTCAGGGTGGCATCAGTTACAGTTTTAAAGGCTTTTTTATAGGCCCAAAGTGCATACAAGAGTCATTCATGCTACTTGCATTTGTTATTACTCAATATTTTCTTAAGAGGTTTATGATGATTTTGTTGTTGGCTTTGACTTAGTCATTAGCTTGTGGATAGTATGGTGATAAAAAAGGTATGCTTAATGTTTAATTGTTGACAAAAGGTTTGCATCTCTTGGCTACTAAATTATGGTCCATTGTCTATGAAGATTGTTAAAGGTAGGCCAAAATGGGATACAATGTTATCTAATATGAATTTACAAACTTCTTGTGTTGTCATTTTCCTTAGAGGGATAGCTTGAACCCACTTTATAAAATACTTAGTTATGGTGATGATGAAGATATGCCCTATAGAAGACTTAGGAGTTATAGGTCCGATTATATCAATTTCCCATTGTTGGAATGACCATGTGATCTAAGTAGTATGTAACTTAGTTGGTGGCACATGTATAAGGTTACTGTACTATTGACAAATGTCACAAGTTTTAACCTTCTGTAGGTAGTTGCTTTCCATATAGGACCAATAGTATCCTAAGCATCTAATCTTTATGATCATGGATCTAGGTCCTATATGTCCTTCACATATGCCCTCGTGTACATGTTCAAGAATCACGTGAGCTTCTACTTTACTCAAGCATACTAACAATACACCACCGTAGGATCTTTGACATAATGTGCTATTAACTACAATGATGTATTGTTTTGATTATTTATGCATAGTGTTCTTTTGGAAGGTAGTTAGGTTTTGTGGAGGTTCACCATGCATTAGAGAAAACTTGATATCATCATACCACTCTTGTTGGGGAACAATATCAATGATGGCTATAGAGGTGTCTTTAGTATTTTACATAATGGGAAGAGCACAGTTCTCTATTAGGGAAGGTAATTTGCTAAACATACTAGGTGTCATACTTAGGTCTAAGGTGGAAATGACATTAGCTAAGGTGTTCTTGGCTCGAGGAATGTATTGGATACCAACATGTGTAAACTATAGCATGAGTTTCTTGGCTAGGTCACAGTAAGGTTGTTAATGTTTAGTATTATAAGCATAAACCTTGGTTACTTGGTTAACCACTAATTGCAAATCACCTTATATCATTAAACATGTAATTCCATGGTTACAAGCTACCATTATTTCTCTAACCAATCCTTCATATTTTGTTGTGTTGTTAGAACATGGGAATTGGAAACAATAAGTGAAAGGTTGGATCTCACCATAGGGTAATGTTAGGATAACAAAAAAATTGGCTCCATGGATAGTTGAAGCTTCGTCAAAGTGCATGATGGCCTCATATCCTTCGAGTACCTTGTTAACAATTTTTACATGCTCATTAGGGAATTTAGGATCCATGGCTGCGTTGTCTTTAATTGGGGAAGTTGTGAGTTGTGTGGTTATAGCTTGAGCTTTTGTTGAGGCTTCAAAGATGTAATGTAGGTCAAACTCAGCTGTTATGGCCTTCCATTGGGCTATTCGGCTACTCTTGTAAATGTTGATCATTATGTCTCTTAGCATGTTGTCCTTGCATATGACATTGACTTGGCTCTTAAAGAGGTAGTATCTCCACTTCTTTAGAGAGAAGACTAGGGCTAAACAGTACTTCTGGACCTCAGTGTATTAGCTTTCATAGTCTCTCAATGTGTGGCTCAAATAGTACAACCAAAGATAACAAGACATTACAAAAGATAATAAGGCATGTCCAACCGTAGTATCAACAAGTTAATCAATACTAGGCAAAGGAAAATCATCTTTAATGACAAAAGATAATAAGGCATGTCCAGCCGTAGTATCAACAAGTTAATCAATACTAGGCAAAGGAAAATTATCTTTAATGATTGTCTTGTTAAGGTCTCAGAAATCGATGCAGATATGAAGACTCTCATTTTTCTTAGGGACTACCACTATGTTAGACATCTAATCAACATAATCAACAGCTTGGATGAAACTGGCTTGGTAAAGCTTTTTGATCTCGTCATAGATTGCTAGGGTTAGGTTTGGTCTAATCTTATACACCTTTTGTTTAACCGGTTTGATACTAGGGTCAAGTATGCTATTATGTTGCACTAAATGTGGGTCTAATTCTAGCATATCTTTGTATGACCAAGCAAAGGATTTAATGTTATCTTGAAGGGCCTTGGTGATGTCTTGGACCATTTGGGATTCTAGTGAGGAACTTAGTTTTAGTGTGTTCTCCTTACCATTGTGGGTTGTAATAAGGATTTCAACTAGAGAATCTTTTGTAATGTCTCTGACCTCTAAATCAAGAGTTTTACTATGTACTTAGGCCAGTCCAAGAACTTCTTTATTGAGGCTATATGATTAAATAGGATCCCAAGTTCAAGATCTAAGCATTTGAGGTAAACTAATCTTTTGACATTACCATAGGGTCTAGCTAGGTTCAAGGGTAGGTCAAATTGTACCCATGTATCCATGATTTGATCATGCATGTTAACAAAAGCACATTAATTGAAATCTGTATTGCAAATTATTAAATCATGCTAAAATAATGCAAAATACTATGATCAAAATATGCTAAAATAATGCATAACATAGTCAAACAAGATTAAAACGGAGTTGAACAAGACAAAATAAGGCTAAGTAAGATCATAATATGGTAAATTGAGGTCAAAAGAAGTAGATTGAGATGCAACAAGGTGGAATAAGGACCAAATGATGTCAAATGATGCAGAGTAAGGACCAAATGAGGTCAAAGTTATGCATAGGGATGTCAAACATGTTGAAGGTGGTCTTAACGATGCCAAATGACATCAAATGATGATAAACCAAGACCAAATGTGACCAAATGATGGCAAATCTTGTCAAAATGTGGTAAAATGAGACTAAATGATCTCAACATGGTATCAAATGAAGCCAAAATGATGTGAAATGGTGTCAAATGATACAAAATAATATTAAAGGATGCTAAAATGATGTCAAAATGATACCAAATGAGAATGAACAAGGTTGAAGGATGTTGAAATTGGACCAAATGACACCAAATGATGTCGAATAATGTTGAAATGAGATCAAAGGATGTTGAATGATACCAAATGATACAAAATGATGTCAAAATGATGGAAAAATAATGAGAAATGATGTCAAATAGTGTTAAAATGATAGAAAATGGTGTCAAATGATGCCAAATGATATTATTTGATGTAGAAGGAGGTCGAATCAAGACCAAACAAGGTTGAAAATAGTTAAAAATAGTAACATTTGTTTCTTAGGTGATTTTATGGTTAAAAGAAGGTAAAACTTAGCAAGAATAAGCAAAGATATAGTAAAAATAAGGTAATAAATTGTTAAAAAAGTAAAAATCTAGCAAAAAAAAAGAAAACATCTCATGTAAACTACTAGGATAAATAAAAAGTTAGTAAACATAATTAAAGTAGGAAAAAATATTATGTAAATTGGCAATAAACTACTAGAAGAATGGTTTTTTGTGGTTAATAAATTTTAAAAAGCTAAAAATTGGTTTATCTAGCATGTAGAGCAGGAATTTCCAATGTGTGGGCACTTCATGTCATAATTTGAATGTGTAGGGCCTACATCCCCAACATGTGAGCAATTTAGCTTAGGTTTTGGGCTTGTGGGACTCAACAAGGTAACTTGTGATCACTTTGGATCAAGCCTTTAGCATATGGGACCTACTTTGACAACGTTTAGGTAATTCTGGACTTGTAAACTGGTGGTATGGATTCCACATGTTGGTCCATGCAATGCCACAATGTATGAGGCTCTGTATCCCAACGTGTGGCACTTTGTATGCCAATTTATTGGAGTTTTTGGCCTTTCCAAGCTCTTATGGTAGCATTTAGGGTTTAGAAGAGACATATGTAGTTTTGGGACTATTTGGGATAAACTATGAGTTGTACTAATGAAAAACATGCTTATGTTCGTCTCACACATTAGCATATACGTTGGTACTTGGGTTTTCAATGTGTGGGACTTGGGATGCTAGTTTGTAAGGGTTTCGACAAAGGTTTTTTGGCTACTGTAGGCTCCTAGGACAACATCCAAGATTATGCAATTTGTTGGATCATTTATGGAAAAGTGTAAGTTGCTTTGACCAAGTTAGAGATTTGTGTTTGTACCACAAATTAGCTTATACATTGGTACCTAGTTTTTCAATGTGTGAGATCCAAATATCCAGCTTGTAAACACTTGAGGGTGATTTCCAATACTTAGAAATTTTTCCATTTTTTGAAGGCTTTGATGGGGTCCCCTAGGCAACATATGGTCAATTTTAGAATGGTGAATTTCTTGTTCTACTCCCCACATGTTGGCGCATATGTTGGGACTTTTATGATTAATGTGTGATCAAGGCCCTAGGATCCACACACTATCCCATACGTTGGGGCTGGAATGTCCAATAGGTGAGACTAGAGGCCAAAAATCTTAACAAAAAACCAACATATGAGGCTTGTATCCCTTTCTATTTCTTCCAAGAAGTGTGTATACCAATGTGTGAGGTTTTTGAAGTTCTAGACCAAGTCTTGTGAGGCCCACACATCATCAAAAATTGACAATATGATAGTGCTGGAGCTAGGAAAGTGGAGATTTTGATAAAAAATCATGTTGAGACTTTTATGATTATGTGTGGTCAAGGCCCTAGGATCCACACATTGCCCCACACATTGGGGTTGGAAAGTCCAACATGTGAGACTAGAGGCCAAAAATCTTAAGAAAAATCCAACATATGAGGCTTGTCTCCCTTTCTATTTCTCCCAAGAAGTGTGTATACCAATGTGTGAGGTTTTTGGAGTTTTAGATCAAGTCTTGTGAGGCCCACACATCACCAAAAATTAACAACATGATAGTATTGGAGCTAGGAAAGTGGAGATTTTGATAAAAAATCCAACATATGAAGCCAAGTTCCTTGATCATCTCCTAATCTCAATGTGTAAAAGTTTTTTCTTGGCTTTTAAAGGGTTTTCATTGTCAACGTGTAGGGCTTTTTGAGAGGGTATTGGACTAGTAATAAACTTTTAAATATTTTTTGTAGTTAGTCCATTTTTTGAGTTAGTCTATGGTGAATTGAATTAATCAAGAGTCTTGATCGAGGTGTGGTGCATGATTGCAGGTTTGTGTGTGCATCGGGTAGAATAGCATGCGATTAGGGCTTGAGCTTTGGAGTTTGTTTGTAGTGCATTGGATTTTTTTCGATCATTGAGATTGAAAGACGAGTTGCAAAAATTACTTTTTTGTTGCTACTACACTCTAGTCCATTGCTGTCACGCTATTGCATTTGTGCACAAGAATGGATAGCTGTGTGCAGGAATTGAATTGATGTGACTGCTAATTTATAGGGGATTGTGATATTGAGAAGTGGGGTCATGCTTGAGCATTGATTTGTGGGATCTTCTTCCATTGGTGGCTGAGATTGGCAAGGGTTTTTGGATGTGTGGTGTAGTGCCTCTTGCCATTCAGTGAATAGACTTCCTAGTGAGTATATTTCTTTTTTATTTTTATTTTTCTTTTTTCTTAACACTCTCTACTTTGATTCCCTAAAGCATTTGGGCTAGGGCCCAATGGGTCTGCAAGACCCAAACTGTCTCTTTGTTCTTTGATGTTGGAGGGAAAAAATGAAAAATAATGGACTCCTCCAATGGTGATTCGCAACCCACTAAGAATACTACTAATGTGGATGATAATGACAATGCTTTACTTCTCAACTTTCCTAAGGACATCTTTAATCAAACCATTCAAACCTTCATCCATCTTTATGCAATTGGCTTTTTTACTTGTAGGATTCCTCTTGCCTTAATTTTCCAGGAATGGGTTAAAAAGTTCTAGGAATCTCGAAACATTAGATTAACCTTGGCTTCTAATCTTACTAGAGGGTTTTTTCTTTTTACTTTTGAAACCAGGGCTATGGCAGATTTCATGAAACAACAATCAATTTGGAACATTTACGAATCCTTTTTAGTGTTTCAACCATGGAAGGAGGATTTTGACTCGAAAAAAGAAAGAAAAAGTATTTTTCTAGTATGGATAGAATTTCTAGGGCTTCCATCACACTTTTCTCCACATGTTAACATTCTTATTACACTGGTTGGGAAGGTCATTAGTATGGAGTCCTTTTTAGGTTTTCATCCAAGACCAAGTTAGAGAGTGTGTGTTAAAATTGACATGCAAAAGCAACATCCCAACTCACTAAAATTTAATGTGAAAGGAAAGAATTTTGTACAAAAAATTTCATATCTTATGCTCCCAAAATGTTGTTATTATTGTCTTGATCCTAATCATTAAAAAGCTCAATGTCCAAAGCTATTGCCAAGATTGAAGCCAAGAGAATTTTAGCTGAATAGGTTAGTAAAGAATTAAAAGATAAAAATATATATGAGGATATAGGTAATGATATTGTTGAGGTGTACTCTTTAGCTAATCCTTCTTCTATGGACCCCAAGATGATAGATGTGGAAGGCATGAATATTGAGGCTACCAATGTTACTAAGAATCCTTTCAACCAAGAAGGGATCCTAAAAGATGCTACTAATGGCTAGGAGCAAGTCACCCAGAAATATTATGCCTCAGTCACATTAGATAATCCTATCTTTAGCGATTTCCCTAAAGGGCACTCATTTTTGGTTGTTGCTGATGCTAATTAGTTCATTAGCAGAAGAACAAGTGATCATTGTTCTTTAGTAAATAGCTTTAATGGTTGAGGGGGATCCTCCTTCATTTTCACATCCACAATGAAGTGTTACTCCTGGAATGTTAGGGGACTCTTGGATACTTGTAGAAGATATATAGTCTGAGATTATATTCATAGGTATTCCCTAGATGTTGCTTGTATTTAAGAAGTTAAAATTTAAGGATTCCATCTTCAAACCTATTGTAAGAGGGTTTTTTCCAATAGTTATTATGTCTCTTCTCACCATGAACATGGCAAAGGGGGAGCTATAATCCTTCTTCATAGTAAATGACAGGAGTCTATTATTGATCATGGTTTTGATAATTTAGGGCATTTTTGTTGGGTTTGGTTATAGTACACTAATGAAATCCTAGGGATTGTTTCCATTTACGCTCCTTGTAAAATGAATGACCAGAAGCTTTTTTGGAATTAGCTTGGGCATAACTTGCCCATAGCTAATTGGATCATCATGAGAGACTTTAATATGATTGAGCATTCAAAGGATAAGTTTGGAGGATAGAGGGGTGGTTTAGATAATAGTGAGCTTTTTGTTTGGCTTTTGTTGAAGATCAAATTGAATTTGCAATAAGCTAATGAAAATTACCCCTCTTCTAGTACTTCTAATTGGTTTAATTGGAGCAATGCTAGACATGGAGACTTCTACATTTCTTCTAAGTTGAATCGGTTCTACCTATCTACAAATGCTTCTATTCAATTTACTACCACCAATGGTGTTCCTGTTTAGGCAGATTATACCCAGGTTTTGTCAGATCATTATCCTATTTACTAGTCTCTTTCCCTCTCTAGCTGCTCTCGCTCTTCCGATGACCTTTGTATTTTTAACACTGCCTTCATAGCAGCTCCCTTTGCTCTTTATTTTTGAAATATGAAATTTGCATCCTAAACCCATTGGAGAAGATGGTTGGATTGATTGGTGGACTAACGATCATACTCACATCTAGTGGTTTCCAAACATGCTTCAAGACTAAATTCTCATAAGTCCAACCTTCATAAGAAAATCTCTTTACTAAAAAATGCTATTAATAGAGGTGAAGCTATTAAGGCTCAATTCTATTGCTTGCAAATTTCCAAGGAGAACATGCGTATGATGGATTACCATGAAGCCAAAGGTGCTTACCTTCGCACCTATCTTTCTTAGCTCTGTATGGATGACCAAGCTACTAAAGATTTTGTTCATATCCTTAAAGGGTTACACCCATCCCCAAAAATCTTAGCTATTCAAGTCAATGATAATATCTTTACTTCCAAGATTGACATATTACAAGCTTTCTTTGATTTTTATCCTAGGAATTTTTGTAAAGAAGATATTTATTCCACTGCAATTAATACTTACTTAGGAGTTATTACTCCTTTTAATCATTCAATATTTGGTGATGCTACTCTTCTTTCTAAATAGGATCTTGGTAAAGCTCTTCAACAAATCCATGATGGCAAAGCCCCTAGTATGGATGGTCTTCCTATAGAATATTTCAAGAAATTCTAGCACACTCTTCAAGAAACTATCTATAGTGTGTATAAGGAAGCTCTTAGGAAAGGTTCCTTTGGCATAGTGATCAATGTTAGTATATTAAGCTTCTACCAAAGTTAGGAGATGGTATGTGCATTAGCAACTAGCACCTATCACTCTTTTAAATGTTATGTAAAAAATTGTTGCTAAAGCTATAGCCAATAAATTAAAACCTTTCTTCCTCATCTCATTAGCAAAGACCAAATTGGTTTTGTTTAAGGTAGGTATATTTTAGACAATGTTGATACTGATATTGAGGGCTTACATTGGGCTTCTTCCATTGATTGAAAAGCCATTCTTCTTAAGCTTGATTTTGCAAAAGCTTATGACATGATTGATTGATCATTTTTAAGAAGTGTAGTTGATGAGTGGTGAGGTACCCCTTCACTCAACCATACGAATACGAGTGTAGCACATGCGATCTAGTCAAACTCCGCAGACTAAGTGCCTACACGCCTCATGGAACACTTAAGGTTAATTATTCGTTGTCTTCCCAGACTTACTTGTATTTGTCACGGTGTATGGTTCAGTAAGTCCAAGGTATATGATTTTTATGCCTTTTTGTGTTTTATCTCCTATGCTATTGAGTTGAAGGGTAGAGAAACTAATTACTAACTCTAACTAATGAATTAAGTCTAATTTAACCTAGTGTCAGCATTCATTCCCACTTATCGTACACACCCTGAACCGATGCGACCGTGGCTACCAAACGCTAGTCGTTGCTGGGATCACCACGTGTAACGCACGTGCTCGAAGTGGTCGTACTGAGGCACTTAACTAGGAGAGAAGGGTTGAGAAAGAAAGCAGTAAATAACTAATAAATCATTTAAATGAAAAATAATAAATAACAGTAAATAAATTCCTAATTAGCCTATTCCATGCACTGCAAGGTTTATCCAAGAAGCTCATCTTTATTGCTGTACACAAACTTGTGTTCAGGTACAATGTTTGCTCGAATAAAGATTCGTTCACCTTAGGACTCCTACTGTGGGCACATGGAAAATATTCTATCTCTGGAGTGATCAATTTGCCAGAGTTTCCCTACTGTCTAGCCTAGGATGAGGAAACAAGGGAGAGCCACCTCTTATTTATAGATATGACGGCGGACCGCGATATCGCGTATGCGATATCACAGGGGAAGACGTGATATCGCAGCCCATGCAATATCGCGTCCCATCAGTAGTTAAGCATCATAACTTAGGTACTATTTTTGATAGACATATTGATTTGGTTTTATCAAAGGCCTCTTTAATTATTTATATTAATAGAACCTTCTCTAAGGTTATTGAGCATTAAAAATTAGTATGACAAGGATGCCCTTTAGCTCCTTATCTTTTTATCCTTGCTGCTAATGCTCTTGGAGCCGTTTTTAGAACTCACAATGATTCTATGAGGTTAAGAGGTATCTCTCTTCCACAAGAAGGAAAGGATCTCATTTATAGCCAGTTTGCATATGACACTTTTCTCACTTTGCTTGTGGACCATAATAATTTTAACACTGCCTTGGATTGCATTGACATCTATTGTAGAGCCTTAAGAGCTAAAATTGATTGGAACAAAATGCAAGCTATTTAGTCTATTTTCTCTCCAAGGCCTACTTGGACTTATCATTTGAATATTAAGTGGCTTTATCCTATTGATGTTGTTGCCGTTTTGGGTATCTCGATAGCTTTATTCGCTAGCTTTGAAATGGGCTTCTAAACCCTTATCTCTTGTAGGTAGATTTATTGTAGTTAACCACATTTTGAGCTCCACTCACGTGTACTGCTCTTCCTTTATGGATCCTTCCAAATCTTCCTTTCAGTGCATCAACAAAATTCTTAGGAATTTTTTATGGGGGGATAAGGACAATCACAAAGCTTTTCAATGAGTCTCTTGGAATATCTGCACTTTAAGTAAGGAACATGGGGGATTAGGCCTCCCCTCTATTAAGCACCAAAGTATTCTCTTAACCTCCAAGTGGGTCACTTGCTGTATAGAAGGAGATGAAGCTTGGAAGATCCTTTTTAGGCATAATATTTCTTATCTTGGTAATCACCATAGATGGAAAAACACTCATTGGAGTAATTGGATCATTAGTGGAGGTTCTTAGAAGTTTATAGGTTCTTTCCTATTCAAGAAAATTTGGCAGTGTTGGAGTCAACTTAAAGGCTTTTTGCAATGGAAACCTACCTAGTTAAGCTTGAACTCTTTGTTGATGCACTCCATCTGGTGGTCTTCTATTTTCAAAAAGAGTTTAGGTTGTCTTTATGAAGAATTTTCTCATAGAGCCAATCATTTTGTTAATCACAATATCCATTATGTTGCTCAATTATTTTCTATTAGGAATGATTCTACTACCCTCTCTTGGCCACATGCCAAAGTTAAATGGCAATTTCAAAGACAAGATACTCTTATTTACTAGCACATTAAGCATATTCTCTCCAACTTTGGTGTTCCTAAGTTGCATAATAATACTCCTTGGTATGATGACTAGTTTTGGCCTAATCGTTCCTCTCTATGTTCCCTACACCTTTCTAAAGCCAAATCTTGGTTTCATGCATAAGAATTCCAAATCTCGATTGTAAATAGAATATGGAGTGTGCATCTTGAGGATCACCATTGGAAAGCTATTTTTCATTGTGTTTGGACTCCCAAGGCCCAACATCATCATTGTTTCTTTTGCTAGTCCTTGATTCATTTAGGTCTTCCCATTGGAAATAGGCTTCACTTCTCTGGAGTTGATTGCCCTAAATGCACCATTTGTCAAGTTGATGACTCTTTTGTGTTCTCTCAACAAAATTTGAAGTGGTATCAGTCTCTCTAGGTTTTTATTCCTAACCATTCTGTCAGTTTCCCTCTATGTATCTTCAAAGATGACTGTGTTAAGAAACACCTTTGAAAGGCCTGGAGAATCCTCGTACTTGAGATTATTTTCTTTATTTGGAAATGTCATCTAGATTCCTAGTATCAAAACACCAACTACACTAAATTTGACTATGGTATGAAATGCTCTATTGCTAGTAATGTTCAACTTCAATGTCGAGAACTAGGCTTTGTCGATTATATTACTTTCTCTTAAGAGGTATCTCTTTTGAATTGCCTATTTTGGTTTTTAGCTTTCGTCCTTGGGGGGGGGGGGGGGGGTTTGTGTGGTGGTGGTGGTTGGGGTTGTAAAAAGCTTTTGTCTTGTTGCGGGTGATTGGGGGATCATCTTGCAACTTTGGGCTCTATTAAGGCTTTTGTTTTAAGGTGTTTTTTTCTCCAAGTTGTGGCTCACCCTAATAATCCCTCAACCCCCCAAATCTCTCAAGTGTGGTTCATAGGATTTGAAGTGGTGATTGAAAACCGATTTCCAATATTTTTCTAACAATCTTGGATTATATCCATCCTTGTACACAACATTGTTGCAATAGAGGAGGAGATTTTGGGCTTTTTTCTAAAATAGAACTCATGAATCTTAACCACTATGGTGAAGAAGAAAAAATCAACTAGCTGAAACCTAGTTTTTGGATCCTTCTATAGGTACAAATTTTCTACCATTTGTTTCAATTTTCGATGAATTTGTGGAAACGTTTTCCCACCTCTATGCATGTCTAGGTTGAAAATTTTTGTTCTAATTGCAATGAATTAAAGATTTATGCTTGTCAATCATATTGGGATGGGAGTTTGAATTTTTATGCATCTTATGGTAGAGATTTGATTTTTTTTCCACATTTGCACACAACATTTTTGCCCTTGTTTTGATAGTTTTAGCTCAACTTTGGTATTTTTTCGATATCATGTATGATAAAATTTTTAGGTTTTGACTACATAGATCTATTTTTGGTGTTTTCAGCTATATTAGAGGTAGAATTACATTTTT
Source organism: Gnetum montanum (assembly GCA_015680685.1). Lineage (NCBI taxonomy): Eukaryota > Viridiplantae > Streptophyta > Gnetopsida > Gnetales > Gnetaceae > Gnetum > Gnetum montanum. The sequence goes on along the minus strand of MNCI01015710.1, from coordinate 104,912 downwards.
TAGATTTTTTATGAATTTTTATGGATTTTTCCCAACCCAATTTTCAACATTCTGGCCTGTTTCTCAAAATTTTGCAAATTTTCCATGGAAAAACTGGAAGTGTTTGTAATCTTTTGGACATTTGTGATCAGCATCTAAGACACTTGGGGATGGTATATGTAGTGTAGGATGTTCCTATATGAGGTTTGGAATTGTTAAATTTTTTCTAATGTTTTTATTGTAGTCGATTCACTACAAACTAGGGGGTTTTCAGTGAAAATTATGATCAAACTGAATTTTTTTGCACTTGTTAAGGTAGCATTGATGGTGGATTTGGGTTGGGTTGGCCATGTTCTCTACATTCTTAAAAAAAAATTTTAAGGTTTTTTTCCTAGCCTTGGGATTTGTGTTGGTTAGTGTGAGTTTTGGTTGTAGAACTTGATTAGTCTTCAAGCTAGAATTAACAGCATTGGGCATTTGAGCAATGATTTTGGTAGTTGTGGAATTTTCCTAGTTTCATGGCTAAAGTGTGATACCTTTTAGGCTTGGTGTGGAAATGTATGGATGTTTTTCTGATTTTTCTAGGGGGCGAATGACAACATGTGGGCTCTAAGAACTAAGAAAACTTTTGCTTTCACTTTTACCTTTTTCATATTCTCATCATTTGAGGCTATTTGGGCTTGTTGACCATTATTCTTTGAAATATTCTACCTATCAAGCCCCAATGCTATCAGTTTTGACTTCTTATTATGTCAAAAACTTGGTTTATGTTTTTAGCATTGTCAATTTGATGTTATTTCATTTTGTACTTTTGGTTTTTGATGTGGTGTTATGGTATAACATTTTTAATGTTTTGCTTGTATATAGGCCTTAGGTGTTGACAGTGACGAACTTGGTGACAATGTTGATGATAATGATCCTCCTCCTCTCCCTATCACTTAGCTTTAGCAACTATTGGAGTAGTCATATTTTTTTATGTTTTTTATTGTATTGTTATAGTTGTTTCTAGCTATCATAGCCCTAGGACCATCTATTATTTTTGTTGTTGTATGTTGCATAGTTCAACTATGGATGTGGACATTTATTTTTTTGTTACTATCACACAGTGTTACTATGGCTATTGTTTTGGTTTTAAATTTTTATGTTTTAAATTTTCTGTGTAAAAGGCTACAAGTTAAAACAACAAGGCTATGAAACAAAATTTGACAATAAAAATGAAAAATGTGAAAATGTAAAATGATATATAAATTTTAACGTAAAAACTATAAATAATGTGATAAAATAGATAGGTCATAACGTACATATAAGGGAGATAAAGGAAGGCCACAAATTCACTAGTTTTAGGCCTTGACAGATGATTGTATTGTTGGTTTTAGGCCTTGGCGGGCCATAGTCTTGCTAGTTTTAGGCCTTGGCAAGCCATGGTGTTGCTAGTTTTAGGCCTTGGTAGTCCATTGTCTTGCTAGTTTTGGGCCTTGACAAGCCATGGTGTTGGTAGTTTTAGGCCTTAGTAGGCCATTGTATTGCTAGTTTTATGCCTTGGTGGGCCATGGTGTTGCTAGTTTTAGGCCTTGGTGGGCCATCATCTTGCAAGTTTTAGGCCTTGGTGGGCCATGGCCACACTCGTCTAGCAAGTATGGGATAGCCTTGAAGAAAAACATAATAATAACATAAGCATCAAGACATGATATAAGGCTATGAAGGTAAACAAATGACCATTGATAAAATAAGGGATAAGATGTCTACGATGTATTTATTGCGAAATCTTTGATAGATGAAGGGCCTTCATTTTTATGATCCTACGCTCATCATTATTCTCATTTGATATGACAATTGGTAAGTGTTCTTGTTAATCATTTAATGTTGTATAGTTGGAGATTTTAGCATTAATGTTGTTGTTATCATTATTGGCCCTAACTTAAGTGTTAGAAGTTTCATCTTGAAACTCCATCTCAGAATCTTAGTTAGTGTTGACATTGTTGACAAATGTTAAACACATGTTATCCCTATAAAACACAATTTCACCATCCTCATATGGCAGTTGAATCTTCTAATATATAGGAGATGAGACTACTTGAAGCTTAGCCAATCATGTTCTTTCTAGAATCAAGTTAAAACCTGATGTCTCTTTGACTACTAGGAAGTTGGCAGATGTGGGAAATTGTTTCCCAGCTACAAAGTCGAATGAGATGAAACCTCAAATCGATAGTCGTGATCCATTGAATGACTCAAGTATGAAGGTAGATATTTCTTAGATGTTTTTAGTTAATCCTAGTTTCTCAACAATGGTACATGGTACTGCATTAGTTGCTATCTCGTCATCTACATGGAGATGATGAACCTTATACTTACCAATATGTATGCTAATGAGAAGAGGAGTAGATAATATTGCTTCATTTTGTGGATCAACCTTCAATTGACTATCATGAAAGATCAGCTTGGTTTGATGTGTGTCCTTCCCAAGCAAGGTTTGCTCAATGATAGAGTGAATGGATCCTTTGTTGGCAGGCATGCCTTCACTCATAGGAATAGAGGTTAACATTTGAGCTAGCACATCTCAATGAGTAGGAGAAGTCATGACTAGGTTGTACAAGTTCAAGGACATGTTCTTTTGTTTTAGGGACCATTTGGCTTATTCCATTGTTACAAGGAAATTCTTTTTCTAGGCTTGTAATTTTTCAGCTTTGGTATCTTAATTTTCTTCATTCCTCCTAGAATTTTTGGCTAATGTCTTAGCATATGTAGCTTAGGCTCCTTATTCATGGGTAGAGTAAATTTTGATATAGGTTTCGATAGGTCAACTTGCTTCCAAGACTTTTTTTGTTAGCTATCTTTAGTGGGCTTAGTCATTGATTTAGTGACAAGTTACCTTCATCACCATTGTGATGATGATTTCTTATTAAGTATTGAGTTATTGGTCACAATAGGTAAGCCTTCATCATGGGTTGCTACAGGTTTTCTTATAGGTAGCAAAGAAACCCTAATAATGAAGGTACCCTAGCCTTAAAAGGGTTGGTAACACAATGTTTGGGTTATGATATTGATGCCACTAGATATGGGACACGTATAATAAAAGGCTTCTTGGAGGACACAAGTGATGGTACTGGTATAATAAATGATGTTTTAGGCTTTATGTTTTGGGGCCAAGTACTAGTTGGTGGTACTTTGATGACAAATAGTTTAGGAGGATTAGATTATTTGGTTGTTATGAACAAGGCTATGGCGTAAGAGTTATTGTTGGTGCTCGAAGAGTTGGACTCATTCAACACTAGCTTTCAACACTCGATCATCTTCTAGAGATTATCTTTAAGGACTAAGCAGAAATTGGTATCATGACCAGCCAGTTGATGATAATGGAAAAGCTTGTCAAGTCTAAAGTACTTTGGTAGTTTTAGATTATCATTGGTTTCTATCATTGGATCTCTAGCTATCTCTCAAAGATGATTATGCCCCTTACGAGCTTCCTTAGATAGTTGCTTAAGTTGAATATGGTTGTTTCTAAGTAACTATTCAAGAAGCTTAGGGCTTCATAGGCAAGTTAGCATACCTAGTCCTATCCTTGTGCTTAAAATTTAGTCTTGGTTGGTTGGGAGCGTACAATATAAATGGTTGAGATGGATCATAAGATGCATTGCGTGGAGGCAACTTTCACCTTTCTACTTGTTTAGGGTCTTTTGCTACTATGACCATGGTTGTTTATGCCTTTTTGGTCTTATCCTTATCCCTCCTAGCATATTGGATTTTGTAGACCACATGGGCTAGATCATTACTAGCTTTGGTAGTCTTCTTAATGTTCTTAATTTGTGAAAAGGCTTGGCTTAGTGATCAAAGCTCTAAGCAGTAAAGCTTAACTTAATGAAGTCATTGTCTAATTCCTTGAAGATGGCTAAGAGGTAGGTCTTAGAGATGGACTCAGGGATCTCACTCAGGTTTGCATTCTATCTCTAAATGAACCTTTGGATAGGTTCAAGTGGCCGCTATCTCACTTTCTTGAGTTGGTCCAATGTCATATTAGGCTTTAGGTTGTATTTGAATCAGTTAACAAATTGGGTTATCGAGTCTTTAAGGGAAGAAATAGAACCTCTAGGTAAGGTTTGATACCAATCCAAAGCCTATTTGCAGTATTGTATGAGGCCACACTTGCAATAGGAGGTATTTAGACTAGAAGATGATAAGATGTGCATTAGGGTCTCCTTCATCATTATATTTGGTGAAGTTTAGGATAGGCATGCTTATAGGTAATGTAATTTAAGGAATAGTAGGGCTGATGGGATCATCTTGGTAGAAGTACATGGCCTTTACTATTTGATTGTTATTGGCTTTAAGATTTTACAAATCCTCAGTAAGGTTGTGGATCATCTAGAAGGCTCGATCTAGGCCTTGTGATGCTCTTGGGTGTTGGATTGGTTTTTGCATAGTTTGTGATTGAGAGGAAGGAAATGGTATAGATTGGAGAGGTCATGTGGCTAGCATTATAGGTGGGTTAAATATGGAAAGAGACATTTGCATTGGCATATGTGGAATGAAAGGGATATTGGGAATAAATGAGTTATGGGGGATGTGTGGTATTTGTATTCTAGATGAAGGATGGGTTGAAACTGTAAAAGGTTGAGGTATGAAGGCAACAATTAGTAGAGGTTGAGGCATAGTAGCGAAAGGTGTTGAGGTGAACAATGAAGTAAACAATGAAGCATGTTGAGAACTTGATCTTGTGGAGGTAACAAGGGGAGTTTGGTTTTCTATTAAAGTGGTAGACATAGAGTTGACCATGGGCACCTTTGGAACAGATCATTATAAAAGGTTACCTAAGAATGAATTTGGCTTGCACTCAACTTTGAACTCATTTTTATTCTTTGAATGAGATCTTAAATTGGCCTTTTTAGTCACTTTACTATCCTCATCTACACTTACCAATTGTGCCAACAAGTGCATGTAAAATTTGGATAATTCAATGTTACTATATGGTGAAGGAATATATTCCTTCTCATCCTTGTAGATGAACTCATAAGTGATGCTTAGAGTTAAACTCTTTGCATGGGATGCGTAAACCGACTTGGATTTTTGTGCATATGAAGTTGTAGTATTAGTCATTAATGTTTACTTGAACTAGGATAATTCCTAATTGCATAATAAACTAGCTACACTCCACTACAACTAGGTTCTTAGGGTCATATATGTGAGCATATTCCTAGTTCAAGGCCATAGAAACAATGTTGTGTAGTAAGATAGTTGAAACAAAAGATATATAATGCAAAGGATCAATTAAATTGGTCAAGCATGACAAAGTTTTTTTTGTTTTTTGTCATTTTATTTTTTTAAAACAAGATTTAGCTTATAGTATGTGAGGCTACACAACATGTAAGGCTTCAACATGTGAAGCTTTAGCATGTAAGGTTTCAATGTGTGAAACTTCAGCTTGTGAGGCTTCAATGTATGAAGCTTCAACTTGTGAGGTTTTGGTGTATGAAGCTTCAGCTTGTGAGGCCTTAGCGTATGAAACTTCAGGTTATGAGGCTTTAACATGTGAACCTTAAGCTTGTGAGACTTTAGCATATGAAGCTTCAACTTGTGAGGCTTTGGCGTATGAAGCTTTAGCTTGTAGGATTCAACATGCGAAGCTATAGCTTGTGAGAGTTCTAACATGTGAAGCTTCAATGTGCAGGGCTTCAATGTATGAATTGCAACAGTAATGAAAAATTTTTCAAAAATTTTTCTTATGTGTAACAATATTGGGAAAAATGAAAATGAACTTTAACATTTGTGATAAAAACATAGAAAAAATTGTGAACTACTGGTACAGAAAACAGGAAGATCAACATGCATTACGATTGCAAAAAAGTGCAAATGTAGGAAATAGAGGTAGTGCTATGCACTATAATTGTAAATGTATAAATAGAAATTGTTAAGGATAAAATTGGTTGTAAAATCATATGTTTTATTTTGAAAAGCCCAAAATAGTTTTTTTCAAAGAAGAAACAAGCAGAGAATATTGTTGTACAAATGGGTTTTGATGAAGAATTTAGGTAGAGGTCCTTCTTCTAGCACTAGAAACTGTAGGGATGGAAAATTTTAGCACCGGAAGAACTGAAAAAACCCATACAAAATAATTTAACTCCAAAATCCACAAGCCTCGAAAGGATCTAGAGCACATCAAATGGTCTTGTGAAGCACTTGATAACTTGGGGAGTTTTTTATGAAATGTATAAATTTAAATAAGCAAAAACATATGAAATAGTGATATGAGTGCTAAATCTAGAAATAGAGAGATGAAGAAACAATTTGGCAAAACAAAATGGATTGCAAAATTTTCATTAAACGTTATAAAAATTGGTGAAAGAAAAAAGGTTTAGAGAGTATAGATCGTGGGCTTAAAGCTCAAGAGCACAAAAATGTCCTTAAAATTTGATGCAGATGGTAGGGTGTGTTTTGCAACTAGATTTGCACTTGTCTATCTCAACTAATCTATTCTTGAACGTTGTCCACCATAGGTTCTCTTTGCTCATGATGATCTACACTAGGGGGAAGGCTATAGACTCTCAAATCTTGCACTAATCCAAAAGTCTCAAGTTTACCCAAATGCAAAATGATCCAAAAGTCCTTAAAATGATGCAAATTTTATTTTAAGTAGGCCATGAATTTGATGATTCTTTGCTAATTTGTTTCTAGCTAATTTTTGACATTCCCTTCAACATTTTTGATGCTTTTGATATCTGAAATTTGCAGCATGTGAACCACTTGCTTTTTTGACTTTTTGGGCCTTAAACACCAATGTATATGACATTTTTCATTACCCAAAACTATAGTGTATGGGCCACCAATGTTTGAGATTATTGCTGCCAAATTTGTAGCATATTTGGACTATTTTAATGGTCCAAATTCTAACGTGTGGGCAATTTTAGCTCCACACATTGCCCCACATGCTAGCATAACGTGTGGGATAGGGTGCTATAGGGTATGGAGTAAAACAAAAGCATCATTTTTAATGATTTTGACCCTTAGATGTTGGTATAAGTGAGATTCACAGCATGTAGGATGTAAATCTCACTTTTTCACACTAAAAATGATCCAAAACTTTGCCAAAACAAGGACATAGGGGAGGATTTTTGATGGGATAATAAGATAATTATTTCTAATTTAAATTCCCATCAAATTACAATGTGAATTTTGGCTTAAGGCTTTTTATTTGTCACATGAGTTTCCTTGAGGTATTTCTATGTTTATCATAAGATATATATATATATATATATTAATGTTGTTTCTTTCTTCCACTGTTTAGTTTCTTCTCTTTTCTTGAGTCATCATTTCACTCTAGGTTTCTTTTTCTTTCTTTTGTAGCATAGTTCATTCGCTTTCTTATTCCTTTCCATGGTTAATTATTTGTTAGGGGTTTATACTTGACGTAATGCTTTCTAGCCTAAGGCATAGAAAGGAGAGTGTTATTACTATCTTTATTTTGACCATTCTACTTCAATTCTATTTCTTATATCTTTATTAAATTTACCATATGATTTAAGGATTGATCCTAAGTAGCAAAGTTATTTGTAGTGATGGAATTTTTGGTCTTAAATTATTCCTTTTATTTCATCATTATTTATGTTATTGAAATTTCATTTCATATATTTTGTTCTATTTCTACTAATTTTTAAGCCTTTTGATTTTAGAACATGTCTCTACTTCTTTATTTTAGAAGTAATATTTTCTTGAGATGTATCCACTAACACAATATCATCTTGTATTAATACCAAGGGATTTTATCTTGTATTTTATTTGGATAAGAATGGGAAGTAAGTATAGGCTAAGCACAGACCCTTCATGTAAATGTATTATGATTAATAAATCAAATATTATTTTCCATGTTATTCTACTTTTAGTGGTAGCTCCTTCATACATGTCTTGAATCATTTTAATATCTTTATGATAGGTATTTTTCCCTTTACAAGCTTAACTAAATAATATCTCTAGGAATTCTATCATATGCTTTTTCCAAGTCAATGAAGATCATATATAGATTTTATCTATGTTTTCTAAATTTTTGCATCAATTGTCTTATCAAGAAAATAACTTCTATATTAGATCTTCTTGACCTAAATCTAAATTAATTTTTTAAAACTATTGATCAAGTTTGAGATGTTGTTATATGACTCTCTCCCAAAGTTTCATGGTATGGCTCATTAGCTTGATTCATCTATGGTGTGCATAATTTTGCTCATCTTCTTGAATTTTATAAACGAGAATAATGTTTTTTATTATGTTGTGCTTAGGTCCTTCTAGGTTTGCTTGTTATTTTTATTATTTTTTAATTTTTTCATTTTAGCATGTTTTATTTTTGTGCAATGTTTCAAGAAACTTTGCTTAGCTCATGCTTAAGCCTTGATGTTGCTCTCTATTGTTTGTCATATATCCTTGTTTTAATCTTTCTACTTGTTAACAAGGAAGCCTATGAGGATGCTTTTGAACATGGCCAAAGCTTGATCCTTTTCCTACCCTAGAGAAAAGATTTTTTGTTGTTGAAGAGATGTTTTATTGCTATTTTTCTTTTCCCCAAAACTTGCAAGGGGATCTCCAAAACCATTAAATCTTTTCTTTTCATTGCTATTTTGGAAGCTTTTTTGTTATTGAAGGGATATGTATTATCCTTTTTGTGTTGTACTTTGTTTTTTTATTCTTAATATAATTTTACTTTTAGGGTCTATGACATTGGAAAACCATATGCTGATCCATATAGGTTATGTATCCATCCAACCATCTTATACTATGTCCATGTTAAAAATATGGCATGCATGCTTTTCATTCTCTCAAGTTTGGTTATATTTTAACTAGCGTTACTAATTTAACCTGTAAAATATGGAAGACCTTTGGTTATCAATTTAGGATGTCACATTTTCAAAACATAGTTCTGCA
>MNCI01015710.1:79690-90479 GCA_015680685.1 Gnetum montanum | reverse complement strand
GCAGTCGCCCCTTACGGGCCATGGTGACCCAGTTGCCCGCCTCGAAAAGTTGGCGGGTAGGGTTAGTCGAGCGGGCCTTGCGAAAACGACAGTCTGCCTCATGGTGGCCCGGCTTACCACAGCAGCCACACCCCCCCGACTGGGCCGTGCGAGGGGCCGGGCTGTGCATGGGCCGGTCCCCATTGTCAAGGTTTTCGTAGGTAACTTGGAGGGATTCCTCGCCCCATGGAATCTCCAAGACGACCTCCCGGACAAGGTCGGTCACGGCCAGGCTTCGCCAGACACAGAAGCGGGCATACCCCAACTGGGCCATGCAAGGCTAACTTTGAGAATGATGATTATCTGCAAATTGATATGATAAATCCTAATGCAATCATTGCTCCTATTCCAAATGTTACTTATACTATGGGCCCCAAGATTAAGGACCAGGATAAGCAAAGGGTTCAATGGCTCAAAGATAATCCACAGTTCCCCAACAAAATCAGGGGCAAGGACAGGATCATTTTGGTCACAGGATCCCCTGGTATTGGGGATCATTATTTGTACAAGGCCTTCAAAAATAAGATTAACTACTGCAGGAAGATCTTTGAAAAGCCAGCACCCAATGAGAGCGTGTTGAAAGTATTGTAAATATGAAGAGGTCTATTCGTTTTACAACACCACATTTTGCAACATTTTGAAAAATCGGCAGCCATTAGAGCAGTGAAAACTTTGTTTTATTAACCTGAATACACTGTAATGTAGGGTAATGTAGTTTGGCATTGTTGATTTCAATTTCTTCTGGTAGCATTTCAATGCACAGATAGATATGGAATTGAGGGCACCTGTGCAAATCTTGTAACCATAGATGGATGAGAATTTGTAAATCAATTATAGTAAAATAAAAACACTCTTGTTTAACTATGCCAACATCTCAGAAAACCTAGCAACCATAAGAGCAGTGGAAACTCTATCTCTTTTACCTAAAATACGATATAACTTGGTGGCTAAGGCAAAACCATAGCGCACTACAAGTTTGAGCAAGCATTTTAGAGAAACCTCATGGGGCATTGTTGCACTATAATTATTCTTAGTGAAAGCCATTGAGCTTCTAATTGCATTCATAACATCCTGATTTTACATTGTGAAAAGCAAAAAATTGGAGTAGAATTCCTTTTACTTCTATAGAAAAGAAAGTTGAAGATTGGGAAAATTTTGCTTAGACTTCTTATAGAAAAATACTTTCAAAGGAATATCTCCATCAAGTACCATGTGTTTGCTTCAGTGAAATTATTGGGATCAAGACTCATGAGTTTGTATTCTACATCATAAAAAACTGTAGATTTAATAATACTTTTTTGTATTGAGCTAAGCTGATTTTTGTTTGACAGATTCAAAGGATCTTCTTGTGCATATTTATTTATTTATTTTGAAATCTTACTCTCAATTTCAAAGGCAAATATTTTATTCCAAGCATTTTATTTTAAATTTGACTTTGTATCTCATTAATTTGTGATATAATTGGTTATTTTCCTTGTATTTTGATGATTTCAATGGTAGTATTTGAGGTAAGCAAGTATGAATTGGTTGAACACCACTAGAATTTATTATTTGGAATGATTTTAGAGTGGCTTCTACTAGCTCTCATTGACCTGTTCTAGCGTGAGTAGCTTGCAAGGACATTAGATGTAGTCATGGCCTATTAAGCATGGGTAAGCCTACCTAAGAATGAGGCATGAAAGGAAATGATAATGGTTATTGTCATTTGCACCTGCATTAGAGAAGGAGTTTTGATGAACTAATATAACTAATAAGAAATTGATGAGTGGTGAGGTACCCCTACACTCAACCATACGAATACGAGTGTTACATGCACGATCCGATCGAACTTCGTAGATTAAGTGCCTACACACCTCATGGAACACCTAAGGTTAATTAGTCGTTGTCTTCCCAAGATCACTTGTATTTGTCACGGTTGTATGGTTAAGTGAACTTGTGGTATATGATTTTTATATCTTTTATGTTTTATCGCCTATGCTAAGAGAGGAAAGGGTGAAGAGACTAAGTAACTAACTTTAACTAACTAAGCCTTAATTATCCTAGCATCAGTATCCGTTCCCACTTGCTGTTTCACACCCTGAACCAATGCAACGCTCCTGGGATTACCAAACGCTATTTGTTACTGGGATTACCAAGCGTAATGTAANTGCAACGCTACTGGGATTACCAAACGCTATTTGTTACTGGGATTACCAAGCGTAATGTAAGTGCTCGAAGCAGTTGTACTGAATGCACTTAACTATGAGAGTTGAGGGTTGAGAGAGATTAAGTCCTAAGAAAGCATTTAAACAATTAACAATAATTAAATCCTCATTAGCTTAGTCCATGCACTGCAAGGTTTATCCAAAAGTTCATCTTTATTGTCATACACAATTGTGTGCTTAGGTACAAAATTGCTCGAATAAAGATCCATTCACTTTGGGACTCCTACTCCGGGCACATGGAAATTATTCTAACTCTAGAATGGAAAAATGGCAAGAGTTTGACTAAGGTCTAGATCTAGATGGAGAAACAAGAGAGAGCGACCTCTTATTTATAGAAATGGCAGCACGCTGCGATATCGCGTATGCAATATCGTAGGTAACAACGCGATATCGTGGCCCATGCGATATCGTGTCCCATCATACCCACATGACTGAATAAAAACTCGTCCTCGAGTTTCTTACAAAATATTGGGAAGGTATGGGATTATTGACTTGAATGGAACTAATGGTGAATGGGATGACATGTGAACAGATCATCATTACAAAACATGACAAAATTAGTGTTCATGACAACAAGAGTGAACACTATGTACATTTAGCATCAGGCATTATTTGGCAGCTGAGAAAGAGAGAGAGAGAGAAAAAATTTTTGTTGCTGCCACTATTAAGATTGTGCCTTTCGTTGTCTACCCATAAGCGCGTCATCAATCTCGTTCCTTGCATGACTGCTTCAGCACCGATCCATTCTGAGTGTTTCCTCCAGATCCATTCTGTTGTTGCATGATTGCCATCTGCACACACAACACAGTCTTATATTAGAAAGGGTAAATGAATCACAATGCAGTTGATACCTTGCTTCAGTGAAAGGTCCATTGGCTGAGTTGTGGTGTGGCTGATTGCGGATTCTGGAGATATAATAATGGTGACTACCGAAGGTGTAGGGGTTAGGAGAAGATCGAAAAAATTGGGTCAGGACCCCCATGACTAAGAGCGAACCTCCGGTAGTGATAGAATGGAAAAATAAAAGGAATAAGAAAGATGAAGAAAAAGAGACAACTGTAACATCGATGAAATGGATGTCAAGATGGAAATGAACAAAATAAGGCTAATTTCAAAAATGTTTAAGGGAAAGAAATTAACTAATGCATCAAAGAGGAATGCCAGTGGGTCCTCCCCAAAGCAGGCTCATGTCCTTAATGCCCTGACAAACCCACATTCAAAGAGTACGTAGGCTCTGGATATGCGTCAAGAATATACACTAATGGTACAACTGGCAATGAGGTGAACAGTGGAGAAGAATGATGGAGAGAAGAGGATGGAATGGAATCTCAAGAACAAGGTGGTGTACAACCCCTTGTGTATTTGATGATTAATGTGACTTGGTAGATCCCATTCCAAATCTGGCCTCAAACAAACCACATCCAGTGACTTCACATTAATACATTCAACCAATCCATCCACTTAAAGTAACTAGAATGCATCCCTCAAAGAGCCACCATTTCAACGAAACAAGGGAGGAGAAAGTAGGAAGCAAGGAAGGGCCTTAGTTAGAGGGAACATATTTTTAGTTCCATAATCAGTGCTTGTAGCCCAGATGATTATTTCGTCTAAGGGGTGTGCTTTGAATTCTCACTCTTTTTTTTGTGTTTTTTGTGAGAACCACACCATGCAAAGACTTATTATTTTTATTTTTATTCACTCAACTTCCCGATAATTGGGTAATGTTGAAATGATAAGGAAACTCAAGAAGAAAATATCCAAACACCCAAGAGAATGGCCAACACAAATGCATCAAGTTCCCTTGAAGCCACATCCTTTTCAATCCTTGAGTCCTTCCTTAGTTTGAGAAATGGCTAGTCACCAATTCATTGAAAGTTCTTATTATTTTGAAGAAAGGGACTGTACAATTCCAAGCCAAGAGAGACCATAGAAATTTATGGATGCATGGATAATGTGGACTCATTGCCTGTTATAACAAAAGAACCATACCTTAGTATCAACATCATAACTTAAAGGTAAAAACCAAACATTAGCAACCAATAGAAAACAATTCATACCATCATTAAGAGCACTTATTACGTGATGAATCAAACAAAGTGGATAAGACACACACACACACACACACACACAAATAAAAGAAAAAGTATGAATGATGTTGTAAAACAAAAACAAGAAAAGTTAAAGAAATTTTTAAAACAAAAAAGTGCAAAACAAAAATGTGTAAAAAAAAATCTAAAAAGAAACTGAGGGCTTGAAATGATTAGCATAGGTGGCCATCTCCCCCATGACTAAATTGAAAGGGAGAGATCCAAAATAAGGAGCGTGGTTGCCGCTATCAGAGGTGTAATTTGCATTGGCTGTTCTTAGTTCATGGAAGGGTTTCGTTTGTTGCACATTGACTAGTAATCTTCTATCAGGGCTTTCAGGCTTGTATATTGTCATGGCTCCTGAGGAAAAGGTCGTATGAATAATGTAGGGTCCTTCCCACAATGTTTGAAATTTCATGCGTTGTGGTACATGCATGGGGTTCCAGTAAAGGACCTTGTCTCCTGGTTGGTACTTAACCTTCTGAATTCTTAAGTCATGATGTTGCTTGTTATGTGCCTTGTGCAACTCATTTGACAATAGAGCAACTAATCTATTCTTGTCTAGCACGTTTAGAGTTGCCAATCTTTGTTTTTGTGCTAGGTCGAGGTCAAGGTGGAGGTCACATGCCATGGATAGTGTATGGAGCTCAGTTTGTATTGGGAGATTTGGAAGTTTTCTGTATACTAACTCATAGGGAGAGTAGCCTATAGGGAGTTTCCAAGTGGAGTGGTACACCTAGAGAGCATCGTTCAGTTTCATTCTCCAATCTTGCCTAAATTTGCTAATTGTTCTTGTTAATATTCTTGTAATATCCCAATTAGTGACTTTGGCTTGGCCATTAGCTTGGAGGTGATAAGGTGTGGTAAATTTATGTTCAACCCCTAAGCGTTGCATCAAGTTGTGAAAGGTTGCACCCGTAAAGTGTGTTCCATTATTAGAGATGAGTGCACGCGGCACACCAAACCTGTTTATGATTTTTTGTTGTACAAATCGTGCAGCCGTAGACGATGTGCAGTCTATTACAGCAGCTATTTTAGCCCATTTTGTTAAATAGTCAACAACAACAATGATATAAGCTTTTCCATTGAACATCAGTGTAATGGGCCCCATAAAATCTATTCCCCAAATGTTGAAGGGTTCCAAAGGTTGAATCCATTGTTGCAGATCCTTTATTCTAGTAGTCATTTCACCATCACGTTGACAGCGCTCAAAGGATTGGACAAATTGATGGGCATCCCGAAATAGTGTTGGCTAGTAATATCCTTCAAGCAGGATCTTAATGGCCATTCGTCTCCCTACATAGTGGCCTCCACAGGGGCCCTCATGAGCATCTTGGAGAACTCTTAATTGATCCTCATCGGGCACACACCATCGAACCAAGCCATCAGGATAGACTTTATAGAGTTGTCCATTGATTTCCATGAAGTACTTGGTTTTGTGAAGAAACTGTTGCTTCTTCCTAAAGTCCAACCCCTATGGTGTTTGTTGGGAAAGGAGATAGTGAGAATGCTACTATACCAATTCGTGCTCATGGGTTGGTTATTCACTACACCGGAAAAGAGGGTTTCATCAAGAAAATGATCAGATATGGCATATTCATCCTCTTTGTTATCCCAGCGCAACTGAGATAAGTGATTTGCAACTACGTTCTCAGTGCCTTTTCGATCTACTATCGTTAGATCGAACTCCTGAAGGATTACCAACCAACGTATAATACGAGGGCTAACCATTGGCTTGTTCATGAGGAACCTAATTGCACTATGATCGGTATGAATGTACACTTTGTAGCCTAACACATAGTGCTTAAATTTTTCCAGTGCAAACACTACAACCATTAGTTCCTTTTCTGTAGTTGTGTAGTTGAGTTGTGCACTGGCAATACTCTTACTCGCATAGTGGATGTAATAAGGGAATTTTTGTTCATCTAACTGTGTCAGTATGGCTCCTAAGGAATAATTAGATGCATCAGTCATTATATGGAATGGTATGGACCATTCAGGGGCTTGTAGAATAGGAGTTTCCACAAGCCTTTGTTTTAGAGTTTGGAATGCTCTTCACATTCCCTGGTCCATTCGAATGGTGCATCCTTTTTTGTTAATTCTACCAATGGTTTGGCAATCTTGGAGAAGTTCTCAATGAATCTCCTGTAGTAGCCAGTATGTCCAAGGAATGACCAAATATCTTTAACAGTTTCTAGTTGTCAGGTGATTCCTTGGATGACCTTAACTTTTTCCAGGTCTACCTCTATTCCTAACTATGAAATCTTATGCCCCAGTACTACGCCCTCTTGAACCATCAAATGGCTTTTCTGCCAGTTGAGCTTTAGGTTGGTTTCAACGCATCATTTTAGCACCTACTCTAATCGGTCTAGGGCTTGATCAAAGCTTGTCCCATATGTGGAGAAGCTGTCCATAAATACTTCTACTCCGTTCCCTATCTACTATTGGAATATGCTTAGCACTAAACATTGAAACGTGGTAGGAGCGTTGCACAAGCCAAATGACATTTGTTTATATGCAAACGTTCCCCAAGGACTGGTTAACATTGTTTTGGCTTGGTCTTCTAGCATGTTCCGTATTTGGTTGTACCCATTGTAACCATCTAGAAAACTGTAGTAGCGATGCCCCGCTATGGTGCCTAAGACTTGGTCAACAAATGGCAATAGAAAGTGATCCTTGAATGTTGCCATGTTCAGTAGCCTAAAATCTATACACATCCTCCATTTGCCTCCTTTCTTAGGCATGATGACTAGAGGACTAACCCATTCGCTATCCACAATGGGGTATATAAACCCAGCCTTAAGAAGTTGCTCTATCTCTTCTTTTACTATCTATTTCACTTTCAGGTTCAATCGCCTCTATGGTTGTTTTTGAGGCTTCATGGAGGGGTCCATGTAAATCCTATGCTGGCATATCCTAGGATCTATTCTGGTTAATTCAAGGTATGATTAGGAAAAGGTTGTTGACCATTTATTTATCACCTTCATCAATCTCTATTTTTGCTTGGGAACAAGCTTCACGTTGATGATTACCGATTTTCCATTTTCAAGGGTCATGTATTCCAAACCGGTGCGCAATGGTTTTAGATCTAGGGGCTCTTGTCTAAATTCCTCAGGAATCTCCAACTTCCCCCAGTTAATTTTTTCAAAGTTAAGGGCTGGAAGTTGGCAACAAACTTGCTCTAGTGCGTCTATGCCTTCAATGTAAGCACTAGTTATCCCCTAAGTTCCATGCATGTTATCGAGTTACTTTCTTGATCAGCCATTAGCCATTGGGTGTCTTCCTATCATGTGGATGCTACATACAGGAACTTTTGTATATTGATTTCTTGTGCACACCGATTGCATGTAGGCAATGTTAAACTTCGCATAACCCATGATTTCTGCACGCAATGGCACCCTGTGTCACTATATGCGATACATGGGACTTTCTTCTTCTCGATCTTTCCAAAAGTATTTTTCTTGGATATTTCCAGGGAAAGATGACAGATGCCTAGGCGTGCATCTATCATACTTAGCCACACTCTTTCCATTATTATTGGGAAGTTTCCCTTGCTATTAGTTACTTGTATCACTAGGAAATCCACTGGATACGACCATCCACAAACAGTGGTAATGATGTCCTCCACTAGTTTCAAGGGGATAGTGATGGACTGGTCGACTAGCTCAAGTTGAATGTTACTCTTCCTTAATGGAGGCAGGTTTTATGCTTTTTACATCTCTTGTGTCATTAGGTTGACTCAAGAACTTGAGTCCAGAAGAGCTTTATAGGATTCATTCCTAGCAACTTGGAGATAAATTAGGGGACTTCCAAGGTCAAAAAATTTCTTGGGAAGGTGGCCCATCTTAATCCAGTCCGTGACTATCTATGTTAACATAATCATGTGCATTGAATTTGATTTTTGGATTGAAGAAGGTCCCGAAACTTTGTTTGGTACAAAGGTGTTTAGATGTTCAACCGCTTGTGAGGGTGAGGGCTTAGTTGGATTGTTGGTTTTGAAGAAAGGTCTTTTTGGCATAAGATTGTTAGAACCAACTGAGAATTGGGGATTTAAAGCCCTCGTGACGTTAGGTTGTTGCAGTTGAGTGGGAGGTACTCTTTGCATTGTTGGAGCGGTTGGTGGTGGAGCTACCAGCATAAGAGTTACGAATGGATTTAGAGGATGGTATGCATGTGGAGTGTCTCTTCCAGGAGAGGGAGTCCTAAAATACTCTTGGACTTGGTAGTGACATTGTGGGGTTGTGTGACCCATAGAGTCACTTGAAGAAACCGGCTGCTGCACATAATAGCCATATGGATCTGGTTTTCGATAAGGGTATTGTTGTCTAGGCAATGGCATCCCCCATGACTGTGGGTATTGCCACTGCTGGTGTTGCTCGATAGGTTGTGGTGGAGTTCCACTTGGATAATACGTTAAGGATTGGTGGAACTGCTTTGGGTTACCTTGGGGATAAGGTAACCTCCGGGGTGCTTACCGTTTGTTAAATCTTGGGTTGAGTGCATATACCCCAGACTCTTGCAGATGTGAGATTATTGGGAAACATCCCTTAGGATGGTCATATTGGCAGATCTCACATCCACCGTCATTGTCTGTATCAGAGTCCACAACCTCATTGGCGATAGTCATTTTTCCCTTACCCTTGTTACATGTGTGGTCTGAATCTCTTCTCTTTTTCTTATCAGAGTCACTACTTCGTTCCTTAGACTCCTCTACGATTTTTAAAATGGTTTCAAATCTACTGTCTAAGGAGTCCCACATTTGATCTACCTTAGCCAACACTTTAGTTGTTAACTTTTGAAGCGGCAAGGTTTTTCTATTCACCAACTCTTCAAGTGATGACTCATCCTCTTCCTCACAGAATCTTACTCCCTTCTTTCAGAGGGAAGGATCGTGGTTATACTCTTTTTCTCTTTCTCTTTTTCATAGCTCTCCTTCTTCTTTAGCTACTTGCTCCAAAAATCTATGAACTTCATGGGACCTAAGTTCTAATAATCTCCCTTGGGCATATGTTCCAAGGGTTCTCCTGGTTTCATGTCTTAGCCCATCTACGAGGTGGCAGAGTTGATCCTATTGTGCATAACCATGGCCCAGGAAATAATGTAGCAATGCATAATATCAGCCCATGGTAGCATCCAAGGGTTTGTGATTACCTTGCTTCCATCCTTGGATCTGTTTTCGCAAGTTGGACACTCTAGAGTATGTTTGATATTTATCGTTGAATAGTTCTAGCATTGTACTCCATCTTCTAATAGATTCCAGTTCTAAGGACCAGTACCAACTTTCCGCTTCTTTTATGAGTGTCCTAGGAAACAAATTTAACTTTTGCCACTTATTTTTGATATTATGCAAGGCACAGGCATTGTGAAATGCCTGTAAGTGGTTTTGCGGATCAGCGTTGTATCCCCCTTCGAATTGTGAGATATTATTCATGTCTAGTCTCTTGATCCGGCTATCTTTCTAGTGCCTTATAGGTATCCTCATAGCCTCCGTAATATCTAACATACTTCAGGTGGCTAGTAGGGGTTCATCATGGTCATTTCTCTCATGGCGTCTGTGATGTCTGCGCTGTTCCCTACTTTCCCTTCTACCATGCCTTGACTCTCTAGAATGCCCTTGTCCTTGCTCTTGACTCTCTCATTGAGGTCTCTTATCTTGCTTACCCTTATCCTCATGGTTGTGTTCCTTGTGACTGCACCTAGATGTGGAAGGAGAGGGTGAATGATGCAATGAAGGTGAAGTAGAAGGGGAACCATCACCATGACGATGCTTCGTACCTTCTCTTCAGTGGCTACGGTCCCGATCATGATGATGATCAAACTGCCTATCCTTATCATTTGTTTGTGTTCCCTCATTGAACACTTGGTGTTCATGGGGATCAAAACTAGGGTTATGAATCATGGAGTGTAGGTTCTGATACCCCACCTTCTCACCATCGTTAGGAGGGGGAACATCATTTGATGGAGAACCTGTTAAAACTAGTTCACCATATCCAATTTTGCTTAGGACGTGCGAGACCCTTTTACCCTTCAACAATGTATGGTAGCTCTCCCACCGTGAATCCCTTAAACATTGTGCTGCGGTGGGATGGTAATCCCTTGTGTCATAATCACATGCAACGTATTCAGCATATAGCTACATCATGTCAATTTGTGCAAGAGCACGGAGGAGCATGTTTGGGACTGAACGGTCTAGAGGTAACACTATGTTACCTTGCAAGTCTCTCCATCGTAGTTGTTCATATTGATGGAGGATAAAGGNACATACTCATCATGATGAGTATACACTACTCGATACTCTTGAGGAACTGGCGGGTCTAGGTTAGGTATGTTAGACTGCCGACTGTCTCTTATGTGATCCCTAGGTGGTGAAGTGCTTTTATGAGAAGAAGAAGACATTGTTATCTTGTCGGTGTGCTATTGACTGTTGTTTAAATTTTCTTCTAATTAATCCTAAGGGTT
>MNCI01015710.1:66731-79674 GCA_015680685.1 Gnetum montanum | reverse complement strand
ATGATTTTTATATCTTTTATGTTTTATCACCTATGCTAAGAGAGGAAAGGGTGAAGAGACTAAGTAACTAACTTTAACTAACTAAGCCTTAATTATCCTAGCATCAGTATCTGTTCCCACTTGCTGTTTCACACCCTGAACTAATGTAATGCTACTGGGATTACCAAACACTATTCGTTACTAGGATTACCAAGCGTAACGCACGTGCTCAAAGTGGTTGTACTGAATGCACTTAACTATGAGAATTGAGGGTTGAGAGAGATTAAGTCCTAAGAAAGCATTTAAAAAATTAACAATAATTAAATCCTCATTAGCTTAGTCCATGCACTGCAAGATTTATCCAAAAGTTCATCTTTATCGCCGTACACAATTGTGTGCTCAGGTACAAAATTGCTCAAATAAAGATCCGTTCACTTTGGAACTCCTATTGCGGGCACATGGAAATTATTCTAACTCTAGAATGGAAAAATGGCAAGAGTTTGGCTAAGGTCTAGATCTAGATGGAGAAATAAGGGAGAGCTACCTCTTATTTATAGAAATGACGATGCACTGGATATCACGTACATGATATCGTAGGTAACGACACAATACTGTGTATACGATATCACGTACGTGATATCGTGGCCCATGCAATATCGTGTCCCATTAAAAATCAAGTAATAACACCGTTGCATACTTTTCAAAAATAGAAATTTCTTTTTATATTTAATCTATTTAATCAAAATTTAATAACAAAAGTATTTAAAACCTAATACATGCATTATTGAATCACATTCACTTTTACATAAGCATGACTGATGAGTGGCCAGGTACCCCTACACTCAACCATACGAATACGAGTGTTACACGCATGATCCGGTCGAACTTCGTAGACTAAGTGCCTACATGCCTTATGGAACACCTAAGGTTAATCAGTCGTTGTCTTCCCAAGCTCACTTGTATTTTTCACAGTTGTAGGGTTAAGTGAACTTGAGGTACATGATTTTTATATCTTTTATGTTTTATCACCTATGCTAAGAGAAAAAAGGGTGAAGAGACTAAGTAACTAACTTTAACTAACTAAGCCTTAATTATCCTAGCATCAGTATCCATTCCCACTTGTCATTTCACACCCTAAACCTATGCAACGCTGCTGGGATTACCAAACGCTATTCGTTACTGGGGTTACCAAGCATAACGCACGTGCTCGAAGCGATTGTACTAAATGCACTTAACTAGGAGAGTTGAGGGTTGAGAGAGATTAAGTCCTAAGAAAGCATTTAAACATTCAACAGTAATTAAATCCTCATTAGCTTAGTCCATGCACTACAAGGTTTATCAAAAATTTCATCTTTATTGTCGTACACAATTGTGTGCTTAGGTACATAATTGCTCGAATAAAGATCCGTTCACTTTGGAGCTCCTACTGTTGGCACATGGAAATTATTCTAACTCTAGAATGGAAAAATGGCAAGATTTTGGCTAAGGTCTAGATCTAGATGGAGAAACAAGGGAGAGTTGCCTCTTATTTATAGAATTGGCGACGTGCTTCGATATCGCATATGCGATATCGTAGGGAAAGACGCGATATCGCGGCGGATGCGATATCGCGTCCCATCAATGACTAAGCCAACTTTAGAATCTATCATTTAAAATTACCATTTTATGCATCTAAAAATTCTATTTTAGCAATAGGAGGTAAGTTTAACAATATGAACTCTAAGAGATTGATTTTTAGTAAAACACAAAAATTGTAACTTGTTTTTGTTACATATAAATAGAACCAAAGTTCATTTGTAAAATAGCTATCCTGCAAAAACATTGGTATCTAAAGGTAAAGTGTAAGAATAGTAGAGATTCTTGCATCAACATATGAAGATACATATAACAATTATGATTTCTTCTATGTCACTGTGCTGATCATAATCAAAATGCTTACATATGTTGATTAATTATTCACCTTAAACATAACAACACTAGCAACAATTTATCAAAGTTGTCAACCTAGTAAATTGGAGAGACTACAATAGCATTGAATATGTCCAAGCCTGTAAACAATAGCTAAATTATAAATTTCTTTCATAATGATTTAATAATATATCATGCATGGTAAAATAATAATAATAAAATTGACAATGTAAAGAACTATATCAAAATCACTAAAATGTCAAAACTATAAAAATATAAAATGCACCCATAATGTTAGGATTGAATAGTTCAAGATAATGTGAGCTTAAAATTGTTACAAAGGTCATGAAAATTCTAACCGAGTAAACAAGATGACATGTCCAACCAAGGTAGTTGGAAAATTTTCACTAACAAATCAACAAGTATAAAGCTAGAAAAAAGGCCTTACATTTGTATTATGTTAATGATAATGTTTTCATTAATAGAAAATAAGGTATTCATCTGTCTTCATTTGCATTAAATGATAATTTCTTTGAAGCACTTCCTTTTAGTGTTATTTTTCCCTTGGATTTCTTCATCTTGGAAGGACTAATCCAATTAAACAACCTCTTTTTACTTAATAACCTGTACTAAAATATATTACCAATGCTTTGAAAAAAGGCATAAACAAACTCGAAGATAAGCCTTATGTTGATTTGTGTTGCAAGAAAAATGTAATATAGAAGGCCATAACAATGATGTGCATTTCTCCTAAGAAAAAATGCTTCCCATTATGTTGTTGCAAGGGGCATGAAACTACGATTGATTTACCAATGTACATCCATATGGTTATAATATTTGTGCATGTGGCATCATTGATCCCATATATTGTAATGCCATATATATATCTATGGAATGAAATGCTATGAGAAGAGACGAGATAGAAGTTAACAATGATTGAAATCAACAATGCCGAACTACATTATGATATATTCAAGTTAAAAAATAGAGTTTTCACTGCTCTAATGGCTACCTAGCTTTTCGTAATGTTGTGAAATATGGTGTTGTAAAACGAGTAGACCTCTTCATATTTATAGAACTTTTAGCACACTCTCATGGTTGCAACCTTTTCAAAATGATGAGAAATACTTCTTTGTATTTATAAAATTTTCAACATGCTCTCATGGCTGTTGACCTTTTCAAAATGGTGGGAAATGTGACATTGTAAAATAATAATGAATGCTAGTGAAAATATAACCAAACTTGAGAGAATGAGATGCATGCATGCCATCGTTTTAACATGGACATGGCATGAGATGGTACATAATCAATATGGATCGGTATATGGTTTTCCCTATGACACCCTCTTTACTCTCCTTGTCACTCCATCCTCTCATCTTCCAATACACCCTCCTCCCCCTACGTTTCCCTCCCCACTCTTCTTTTAAACTCAAACATTCCCCCTAATAATATCACAAGCTAATAAAATATGTTCAAAACAAAAATAAAAATAAAATAAAAATATGAGACATTGCTTAGTTGGTTAAAGCATGTGACTTATAAAATTTCAAGTTACAAGTTTGACTTTAATAGATACACTAGTTAAACATACCATTATATTTAGCAAAAGTATCATGAAATTCAAGTTGGCTATATGTCTTGGGGGTATATATATTCATCTAGATCTTGTTTAGAAGAGCTCAAATTTATGGGTTCAATTCCTAGTAAATAATATTGATTTATAAAGTTCTAGTTTAGAGGGAGGGTGTGTTTTGGAATCCAAAAATAATTATAATATAGGTACACCCTAAGATATAAAACATAGCATTGCCCACCAAAATTAAACCTATGACTTGAAGCTTTCAAATAAAGTTCTATTTTGACTATGAAATTAAAATTAAAATTGAAAATTTTTTATGTCCATAGATCCTTTAGATCTATTGGATAGTAGAAATATACATGCTATGAGTTTTGAAAATATTATTAAGAAAATTACCAAGTATTCTTCATAACATTTAGAAAAAATCAACCAAATATGTAACTATAATATTCCATATATATTTAATATGCTCTAATGTAGGACATTGCAAGAAAATACGGTATTCATCTTTAATGCTATTGGATTGCATAGTTGGAATATTTTACAAGGAATTTTGTACCATCTACATGTTTTGAATCTTAGATGATGAAATCCCATTGATGCTTTGCTAATTATGCATCATAACTAATGAGGAGTAGCACTAGATAAATAATTTGACTTTGAATTAAGGCCTCCCTTAATACTATTCAAATAGAAATGTTTTTTTCTTCTACATTTTCCCAAAGTTTTTGATATATTGCTCATTTTCATAAATTGCAAACTTGGATTAGGATCAAAATAGAGAGTGTACTCTTGAATATTCTATTTATCAATTCATAGAACTTTCTCATGAAGCTATCCTTTGTCATGGGTTTCCATCATTACTTTTTTTGAATATTTATCTAATGAAGATATAGAAAGATTATGAGTGTAGGCTATAAATTGATAAATAGCCTCAACCCATAATGGCTTCACCTATGCTTTAAGAAGCATAACATCATGTTATGTCTATGTATTCACTTTATATTCATTGAGCCAAAAAAAAAGGGAAAAAAAAAGAAAAAGAAAAAAAACTTTTGAATTTTTTATATTTGTTTCCAATAGTTATTTAATAGAATAAGACCACATACAACACACCCATAAAGAGTAGTAGTTGAATAATGACATGATAAAATCATTTTCAAATATCTGAAGCTAGAATAAATTCCTTCTTATATTTTCTTTTTATAGTAAATAAAGCTTTCATACCACTTATAAATCTTTGAGTAATGCATTGATCCCATTTTTAATTATAAGAGCATTCTAGGTGAAGATATTTATAAGAGAAAACTATGTTCATATGTTCATGTTCTATAATAAAATTATACATCTTTTTTTTTTTTTTTTACTAAAAGGCAGATCATTTTTATTACTTCTAGCATATCCCAAAACAAACTTACAAAATTAAGAGCTTCATGGGGGAAGAGGATCTTCCAAATAGGTAGGGAGAGACACAAACAAAACTCCCATCTAGAGTACTATTGGCAAACAATATTTACAAGGTTAGACACATGTGGGATTGATTCCTAGCACCACACCCATTGAATAAAAAACCCAAAGCATTCCCTATAGGGGATCTAGACCAAAAAATATATAAAAAAGCTTACCCACCCATATTAAAAAAAATGGATTAAAGAGAAAATAGTAAGTTAATAGAGGACTAGTCATCATCAAGGCTCACATATCCTAATTGGATCTCTCTTTTTTAGTACTATAGGATTTTTCAGTAGTGCTAGCCCCATCAGGCAATGGAAGATTGCCAACTATGTGGCATGACCATTCCCATGCTACGATAAACTACCTTAAACATGTTTTGACAAAGGGTAGAGATCCATGCTATATGATACTCATACCCATGGGCTAGGACCACAAGGCATAGTTACCAAGTCATTTAAAACCAAGCCAACCTCATAACCTTCTCCACCCTAGTTTTGGCACCATGCTTAAATGTTTTTACATGTGGATTTCCATCGATGCTACTAATAAGACCAATGTTACCATCAAACCACATCCCTTAGGAGCAAAGCCAAAGCTTCATAACTTAGACAATACCAAGTTGAACCATACTAGGTTGATGGCTAAAATGATAGTCAACCACTTGAAGCAATGTAGTGGACTGAAAGAAGTTAATGTTAGGTAGTTATAAATCCCTAGTGTTAGGATGGCTTCACTCCACCTAGCTGAGTTACCTAAATCATTAAAAGAAACCTCCACTAGGACTTTAAGAAGCTCATTTAAATCAGAGGAGAATTCCTTAGGGTGACGGATGGGAATTTTTGGGAGTACTATCAAGGTTATTAGGGTTCATTTGTGGAATAGTGACTATTAGAAAGTAGGGTAGTGATCAACTGGGATGGGAGAGGATGGTTAGGATGGAAAGAAAAGATTCAAAGGGACCAACATGTTGAGAGGGCATAGGGTAGGGATGGGAGCTAGAAGTGCAAGGGGGGTAAAACTAGAAAATCTAGAAATCTTGATCTACTCAAATAGATGTGCAAGTAGGCTTGAGTGCGAAATGTAAGGGACTTGGTCTTAAGTTGGCATTCTCAACTCACTTGCAAGGGTACTTGCTAATCATGTAGAGAGGTTCACCTTTTCCAATGCCTCATTTGGGTGGAAGGTGCATAGTAGTAAAAAATCAAAGACTAGATTTGCAAAGTTGGTGAAGCACAAAGTTTGTTATGGAAAGTGGATTCATGTTGCAGGGAGTCACAAGTGTTCATGTTCTAGGTATTCTTCCATAATTGAAATTTGGTTTGAAATATATTTATAGGAAGGGCCTGGGCTCTTTGCTTGAAAAGTACAAGTATTTTACTTTAGTAGATCTTCCAAGCTATATCCACCCAAAATGACACTTCATGCATGTGTTTAAAAATGATGGACCCTTCTATAATCATGAACTAGTAATTATCCCACACAATCCTTGTTCATGTGTGCATAATATTACTTGCTAACTTTACAAAATAGTAATCTTTAAAGAGGTGTATCATGATTTGGACCTCTTAATAGTAGAGAATGTAATGTGATGAAATTGCAAAGTCACTCCTTTGTAGCTTATCCTGAGTTAGAATTGCATGGTAAGCCAACAACAAAAAAAATAGCCTTAGCTTGGGCCTACAATGAAGTCTTCAAATTAGGTTCTAGTCCTAGAATTTAGCAAATGAAAATTTTGAAGAGGAATAATATTGATTATTTATTATGATAAAGTTAAAATGTAAAAAATCCTCACTAACAAAGCTAGAAGGATCATGTCTAGAAATTACTCTAGGATTTAATTTAGCTAGATCTGTTTACTACTATCATGTAGATATAAGGGGATCCTTCACTATCTTCTATCATACCATTAGTTCATCAAGGCTTTTGAAGTACATTACAAAAAGATACCAGTGTATGAGAACTCTTCCCCAATTATCTTATGATGGTGATGAAGCATTAGTTGGTTGTGTCAACATAGCCTCTTCGATGTAGCCCCATCGATGTAGTCGCTTTGACATATCCACTTCGAAGTAGCCATGTTGACTAGGCTCCATTGACTAGGCTTCATCCACTAGGCCCATGAAATGATGCGTTGACACAACCCCATCAACACTGTGTCTATTTTTTGCTATAAATATGCATGCTCCCACCATGTATTGACAGTCTTTTATCAATAGAGTAGCTAAACTCTTGTAGTTTTATTCTGTAGTCTTAGAGAATAGTTAGTGAGTGCCTATAGTGTGGATTTGAGTCAATTGTATGGTGTCTTATTTGAGTGGCAATGTACTTGGACACATTCCATGGATGACAATAAGATTGAGATTGATTATTATTCATTGTAGCACTTTGACTTAGATTAAATTTACTTTTAATGCAATTTATATTCCATGTACTTAGTTAATATTTACATTTCCATGTATGTTAATGAATTGGTAGAATGAGTGCGACCAGTTTCGAGTGTAAAAACATATTCGCTTGGTAATCCCAATAGCATTATTGCTTGGTTCACCTAGTAGCATAGAGCTTGGTAGTCTTAGTAGTGGATATGTGGGTTCAGAATATGTATGGAAAGCTGGGAATAGACACTCATCATCCATAGGTTAGTTTAGACTTTAATTTTTGTTGTTAATTAGTTTAAATAATTGATTTCTTCATTATCATTAGGAGTAGTATAAGGTCAAAACAACATAAAAAATCATATGCCTCACTCTGGACTAAACCATACATGACAAAGCTACCACTAGTCCAAGTGGGAAGACAATGAATTTTGATCAAGGCATAACAATCTAGATGCCACAACTAGTCCTATCCATAGAATTCGACTGGATCGTGTGTGAACACTTTTGATTCATATGGTTGGGCATAGGGGGCATCTTGCCACTCATCATTGGCACTATTTCCAGGGATGGTGCTAGTTATCTACATTAGTTATATTATACAAAATCATTGTAAATGCATTAATGATTTATCTTGTAGAAAATATTAAGTCACACACATCATAAACCAACAACAATGTCTCTTGCACAAGGAAGTGATAATACATCGTATGAAGAGAAAATTTATTGGAGAACTAATGAGATATATACTGAAGAAAATTGGAGTGACCAACCTCATGTAGGAGTTTTATATGTTCATAACCATCCTGATTACACTCAAGGACTACATTCACCTAAGGCAAACAATCCTCAAGGAGATGAAGTACGTCCTAGAATAGGAAAGGCCTCAAGGCCTAGGACCTCCTAAAAACCTAGAAAAGATAAATCAAGGGACCATGGGGAACACTATAAAAGCCATGATGACTCTCCTAGTTCCTTATCCTCCTCTTCCTCTTCAACATCTAGTTCTGACAAAGATGAACATAGGTATAGAGATTGAGCTCCACTATAAAATAAGGGTAGAAATCAAACCCAAGGGCAAAATCAAAGAATGAACATAGACAAAATCATCACAATCAGACAAATAGAAATAGAAATTTTTACCACCACATGTTTGATGATAGTGAACCCTTGTTAGCCATTAAGATCATGATGCAGATCACAGAGGTAGTTAAAATACCCCATAGGCATTGCAAGGAAAGTCACATCAAAAGGTTTGATATGAATAACATCCCTAAATTTGTAGGAGGCTATAATTCTAATCCACAACATCATTTGCAAGCCTTGCATGATGCCTGCATATTACAAAACATTGAAAGTGGGTGGAAAAAGCTTAATCTCTTTCCTAGGACATGAATAGAAAAAGCCACAGTGTGGTATAAATTGTTGAAACCAAATTCAATCCATTGGTGGTCTAGAATGCTGGAACTCTTCAATTAGAAATATCAAACCTATGCCAAGATGTCTAACCTAAGGAAATTAATCCAAGCATGGAAACAAGAACAACATAAACCCTTGGATATGACCCTATATAGATATTATTATCTACTAAATAGATGCCTAGGCCATGGTTTCTCTCAAGAAGAGCAACTTTTCTACATCATAGATGGGCTTCATAGTTAAATATGAGAGATGCTCAGGATGTATGCTCAAGGTCAATTATATGACCTAGGAATCCATGAAATCCAAAAGCTAATTGAGCATGTGGAAAAAGAAGAAGAAGAGCTATGTAAACGAGAGAATGTTGAGAAATATCACTAGGATCCAACTCTTCAAAAGAAAAGGGTCCATATTTATGATGAGGAAAAAGAGGCAACTCTCAATGAGATGATTTCACAACAAACCTTGTCAATACAAATGTATATTGATGAGCTTGAAGCAAGGTTTGATAAGTTGTCGGAATGGATAAATAAGAAAGTACAACTTGCGTAGAACCCATAGAGGAGAGAGTAGCGCAAACCAAATCAAGTGATCATAACAAAAGGAGGAAAAAGAACCAAGAGATAGGTAAAACCACTAATTAGCAAAAAGGAAAAATAGCTTTAGAAGAAGAGGCTATAAACTTAACCACCAAAGATGATGATGGATGTGACATTTGCCTATATGACCATCCAAAGGGATATTACCTAGTCATGTTACATCTACATGAGTATTGGGCCTTTACATTGAATCCCAAGTTTGTACAAAAGCAAATGACTAGAAAATTACCTTTCTCACAAGGTAATCATAGATAGTCGTACAACCAATTGTACTATCCTAGTGGGACTTCTTATCAGCCTCAAAACTATGATCAACTATAGTGGTAAAACTCATAGTCATGGGGGAGACCATCATCAACCCAACACTACTATTACTGCTAGCTAGACCTGTATGGATATTACGCTCAACGTCATGTTTTTCCACCTAGTTCTACTTCCTCTACTTCAAATCACTACTACCACTCTCTCAAATATCATCGACCCATGACATTTCTTGAAGGATACCACCTCACATCTCTCACCCTCCATCATATTCTCAATATTCTCATACTTTCCTTCATGATATGTCACCACCAACAACATAGGAAGGTTCAACACCATAACATCAATGGGAGAATGCCACTTGTGATGTGAAGATCTTCACCATAATCTTGGAAACGTCCTTTATTTAGGATGGTTTACATGAATAAGCACAACGCTTGTGGACCTACTAACTCATCCAAACTATTACAATGCTAATAAAGTGCAACACCCTTGCTTCCATGACTAATGTCTTTCAATCCTACATAAGGGCCAACATCCATCGTTACTCCAACACCTAATAGAAGTAATGAATTTAGCACTATGGAGAGACAAAAGAATCCATGCATCACTACTAATAGTAAAGGATGTAGCTGTAGGCCAGAAATTCAAAATATTAACAGAACCCACAACAAAGTTTAGGAGCAAGTGTGTGAGCAAAAACCAATCTACATAGTAGCCACTAAACTAGAAGACACCCAGTGGCTTGAAAATCAAAATATAAAATTATTTCAAAGATGCATGGAAGAAACTAATTTTCTTATTAGTTTTAGACGTAAGAAAATGGACCAAACAGAGAACCTAGACATGGATATCTTACACTCTGATTATACAACAAAAAAGGATATTAAACACATAGACTTGGGAATTAAAACAAAAAATCAAAAAGAAGAAGCAAACACATCTAAATCCCAAAAAATGGAAATTCCTTCAAGTCCAGATGAAGATACATCCTCCAATGATTCAAAAGAGGCTATCACCAATGTTAGATGTGCTACCATGTGATTTATTAAATCAGTGGTAGTGATAGATTAAAAATTGATGCTATATAACTAGGGAATTGTGTAGTCCATCTCTTGAATGTGTGGCCATAAGATTATTCGTGGGGAAGATGCTCCATCCTAGTTCAAGAACTAATAAGTATTTTTCACCATTTTTGTTTTACAATTTTTTATCATTTTTCTATTTCTTCCAAAATTTTCTGATTCTTCATATGTTTTCCATTTTTAAAGATTTTTCTTTTCTTTATATTTTTCTATTTTCTTGAGTCATTATCTTTATGTTTTATGGATGTATTTCATATTTTGGTTAATAATATTGCCAAGTGATGATGCAAAAGTTAATGCTATGTGTTGGGTTTTTGTGTTATGCTATCAAGATGATTGGGTAAGTAATTGTGTAAAGTAGTGAGATCACCTCATCCATCCCTTATTTGAATAAAAGGTCTTTTTAATGGAAACAATTTGGTTCTTCTTTCATGAAAGTAAAATTAATCAATGATCATTGTACCTTGAAGAAAGAGGGAATGATCAAGCGGGAATGGTAAGGGTGTGACCTTAAGGGAACTTATTAGGCTTTCTTCTTGTCTTCCTTCATGTGGTATATGAATCCTCTTGGAACATATCATCACTCCTCCATTGACCAATAATAGGAAGCTAAAGGTCTTTGCATGGTGTGGTTCCCATAAGAAAAAATTCAAAAACAAAAGAAAAAAAAAAGCAAACTAATTGGTTGAACACTAGAGCACTATAGAAAAAAATGCAAGAGAGTCTAGATTTAGCTAGGGTTAGTTTACTTTTAGAAGACAAGAACATACCTCTCAAAAATGTGAATCACTTTTACATCTTTATGAGAACTCCATCCTAACATCTTTTTGATTTATGCTTAAAGAACAGAGACTGCTCTATGTAAACAATTAAAAACAAGTTAGGCATGCATGCAAACATGCATTTTACGTATTTGAATCTTCCCTCTAGGCATTCCACATCAAATAGTGTCATCTTATTCTAGTTAACTTCAAGACTTGTAGATTGATAGAATCCATCTAATGCCTACGTCACTTTCCTGTCCTTAGGGATTGATGTTGAAAAGAAGATCATCATATCATATGCATAGATAAGAGTACAAAGGTCCTAAGGGAAAGAGGACATGACTTTCTCCTGCATAATTGATGAGTCGTCATTTAGTAAACCGTGATATTGTGTACACAATATCACAGCCTGTCTCCTCATCTATAAATAAGAGGTAGAAAAATCCAATAGTTAGTTTTTTTAATTCTTAGTTTAAGTGTTAAGTTTTATATAGTTTTTCTCTCAACCCTTTTCCTCCCAGTGTATGCTTGCAGTGTGGTGAATGTAATTGTACAACATCCTTTATTTGAGTGTGACGTACTTGGACACACACATGACCGACAATAAAGATCAAGATTACTTCATCATTGTAGCATTCACTTAGATTAATTAATTATTTATTTAATTATTATTTACTGCTTTCATAGTTAATCTCTTCTCACCCTTAAACTCTTGTTAATCATGGAATGAGTACAACTTGATTATGAGCATTTAAGTGTGACTACTTGGTAACCCAGTAGCCTACCTAGGATTTGCACTTGGTAATCCCATTGGTAGTCATGCACGAAGTCCAAGATGTGTACGGATAATCAAGGACTAGATACTCATCGCACTTAGGCTAGCTAGATTCTCTCACATCCTCCCTCTCTTAGCTTAGTAAATATTATTTTCCATTGCCTTCAGGAGTAGCATTAGGTTAGAAACCATATCATACACCTCACTCTGGACTAAACCATACGTGACAAAGCTAATACTAGTCCAGGTGGGAAGACAACGAACTAGGACCTAAGGCTAACTATCTAGATACCACAACTAGTCCATTTGTGAAGTTCGACTGAATCACGCATGTAACACTTGTATTCGTATGGTTGAGTGTAGGGGTACCTCGCCACTCATCATTGGCACCATTGCCGGGGACGGTGCTAGTTATCTAGATTAGTTATATCATACAAGGTCGCTATATAGGAATTAATGATATATCTTTTAGAAAGAAATAATTATAAAAAGTCACATACAAATTCACACATAGCTTCACAATCATGGCTCTCCTACAAGACTACAATAATGCCACACCTAGTGAGGAAGTTCATTGGATAACCAACGAATTATATGACAATGAAGATTGGAGTACGCAACTCGAGGTGGGGATTTCTTATAAACATAAATGAAAGAAACGTCATTCCAATGCATGAAAGCATAACTTACCCAATGATGATGAACCCCTACTGGCCACTACGAGCTTAACACAAATACAAGAGG
>MNCI01015710.1:25579-41888 GCA_015680685.1 Gnetum montanum | reverse complement strand
AGAGTTTGTCTGGGCTTTTGGTTTTGAAGAAGGGTCTTCTCTTTTTATAGTTGTCAGAACTAGCAGTGGGTTGAATATTTACAGCTCTTGCAGCGTGACGTTGCTGCGGTTGAGGAGGAAGTTCCCCTTGCATTGTTGGAGCAGGAGGTGTTATGGGAACTACTACTGGTGGAAGAGGCACGGATGGATTAGGAGGATGGTGTGGGTATGGAGTATCTCCCGGAGGAGAAGGAGTCCTTCTAAAGTACTCTCGAACTTGGTAGTGATGGTGGGGAGTTGTGTGACTCATAGAGTCACTTGGAGAAATCGACTGCTACACATAATAACCATAAGGATTAGGCTGTTGATAAGGGTATTAATGTTTCAACGATGGCATCCCCCATGACTGTGGGTATTGCCACTACTGATGTTGTCCGATGGATTATGGTGGAGTTACACTTGGATAATACGTCAAAGGTTGGTGGAACTACCTTGGGAATAAGGTAACCTATGGGGTGTCTACCGTTGGTTGAGTCTTGGATTAAGTGCATACACCCTAGAATCCTGTAGATGTGAGATGATTGGGCAACATCCCTTAGGATGGTCATAATGGTAGCTCTCACATCCACCGTCATTGTCTGAATCTGAGTCCACAACCACATCGAAGTTAGTGATTTTCCCCTTACCCTTGTTATGTGTAGGGCCTAAATCTCTCCACTTTGTCTTACCTTTGTCACTACTTTGTTTCACCTTAGACTCTTCTACAATTTTTAAGAAAGTTTCAATTTTAGAGTCTAAGGAAATCCATACGTCATCTACCTTAGCCGCTAGTTCTATTGTGAGTTTTTGAATTAGCAAGGTTTTTCTGTTCACCAACTCTTCGATTGGTGACTCACCCTCTTCATCACAAAACTTGACTCCCTTCTTTCAAAGAGAGGGATCATGATTGTACTCTTCTGCACTTTCCCTTTTTCATAGCTCACCTTCTTCTTTTGCTACTTGCTCCCAAAATTGATGAACTTAATGGGCTCTAAGTTGTGATAGTCTCCCTTGGGCATAAGTCCCAAGGGTTCTCCTTGTTTCATGTCTGAGCCCATCCATGATGTGGTGGAGTTGATCCCACTGTGTGTATCCATGGCCTAGGCAATGATGTAACAATGTGTAGTAGCAGGCCATGACAGCATCCAAGGGTTCGTAATTTCCTTGCTTCCATCCTTGGATCTGCTTACGCAAATTGGACACTCTGGAGTACGTTTGATACTTATCGTTGAATAGTTATAACTTCGTACTCCACCTCCTAATGGTTTTCGATTCTAAGGACTAGTACCAGCTCTCTGCTTCCTTGGTGAGTGTCTTGGGAAATAACTTAAGTTTCTACCACTCATTCTCTATATTCTGCAAGGCGCAGGCATCATGGAATGCCTGTAAATGATGTTGCGGATCAACATTGTATCCCCCTTCAAATCATGGGATATTGTTCATGTCTAAGAGTCTGATCCGACTATCCTTTAAATGCCTTGATGAGATTGTAATTGCCTCCATTATGTTAAGCATACTTCGGGTTGTGAGTAGGGGCTTGTCATGATCATCTCTTTCATGATGCCTGTGATGTCTGTGTTGTTCCCTACTCTCCCTACATTCTTGCCCTTGTCCTCTTTCTCGACTCTCTCTNATGATGCCTGTGATGTCTGTGTTGTTCCCTACTCTCCCTACATTCTTGCCCTTGTCCTCTTTCTCGACTCTCTCGTTGAGGTATCTCATTTGCCTTACTTTTATCCTCTCCATTGTGCCCTTCATGATTGCGCCCTGATGTGGAAGGAGAGGGTGAGTGATGAGAATAAGGAGAAGAAAAAGGAGAACCATCGTCATGGCAATGCTTCCTACCTTCTCTTCAGCTGCTTTGGCCCCGATCGTGGTGATGATCTAAGTGCCTGTCCTTGTCTTTTGTTGTTGTTCCCTCTGTAAATAGCTAGTGTTCATGGGAATTAGAACCAGGGTTGTGTGTTGTTGAGCGTAGGTTCTAATACCCAACCTCCTCACCATCATTAGGAGGGGGAACATCTCTTGATAGAGAACTTGTTGTAATGGGTCCATCATCTCCAATTTTGCTAAGGATGTGTGAGCCTTTGTCCTTAGACAGTGTATGTTGGTTCTCCTGCCTTATGGCCCTCATACATTGTAAATCTATGGGATGATAATCCCTTGTGTCAAAGTCTTCCATAACGTATTCGACGTATAACTCCGTCATGCCAATCTGTGCCAAGGCACGGAGAAGCATGTTAGAGACAGTATGATCTGAAGGTAACATGATGTTACCTTGAAAATCTCTCTAGCACATCTGTTCATCTTGATGAAGAATAAAAGTAAAATTGGGAACATACTCATTGGGATGAGTATATTCTACCCTATATTGCTGAGGAATCGGCTGATTTCGGCTATGTGTTTTTGATTGCCGACTGTTCTTTGTATGGTCCTTAGGTGGTGAGTTGCTCTTGTGAGAAGAAGACGAAGAAGACATGATGTCTTATAGGTGTGCTAATTTTACCGTTATTTAATTTTTTCTATTTGATTAACCCTAAGGTTCATTTAAGCTCCCAAAAATGTAAATAATATCCTCTTATGTCCTACTTAGTGCGCAAACACTTAGTCCTCGAAAATGGTGCCAATGATGAGTGGCGAGGTACCCCTACACTCAACCATATGAAATGAGTGTAGCACGCGCGATCCAGTCAAACTCTATAGACTAAATGCCTACACGCCTTATGGAACACTTAAGGTTAACCATTCATTGTCTTCCCAGACTTACTTGTAGTTGTCACGGTGTATGGTTAAGTAAGTCTGAGGTATATGATTTTTATATCTTTTATGTTTTATGTCTCCTATGCTATGAGGTGAAGGGTTGAGAAGACTAACTAACTCTAACTAATAACTAAATCTAAATTACCTAGTGTCAGCATCTATTCCCACTTACTGTACACACCTTGAACCGATGCAACTGTGGCTACCAAACGTTAATCGTTACTGGGATCACCACACGTAATGCACTTGCTTGAAGTGGTCATACGGAGGCACTTAACTAGGAGGAAAGGGTTGAGAGAATCTATCTAGCCTAAGTGCGATGAGCAACTGATTCCTTAACTAACCGTACACATCAGGGTGTTCGACTACCATAGGGATTACCAAGCGTAGATCCTAGATACACCACTAGGTTACCAAGTAGTCACACTAGATGCTCGTAATCAAGTTGTACTCATACCACATGCGATGAGAATCCAATTCCTTGACTAACTGTACACATACTTAGATGCTCATAATCAAGTCAAACTCATACCACATTCTAGGAGTTTAAGGGTGAGAGAGAAACAATAAATAAAATTGTATTCCATGCACTGCAAGGTTTATCCAAGAAGTTCGTCTTTATTGCTGTACACAACTTGTGTTCAGGTACAATGTTGCTCGAATAAAGATCCGTTCACTTTAGGACTCCTACTACGGGCACATGGAAAATAATCTATCTCTGGAGTGATCAAACTGCCAGAGTTTCCCTACTTCTAGACCAGGATGGAAAATAAGGGGAGTGTCACCTCTTATTTATAAATTTCGTGGCGGACCGTGATATCACGTACGCGATATCACAGGGGACAACGCGATATCACGGCTCATGCGAATTGCGTCTCATCAGTAATCATCACAGAAGAAATATAAATGACTATAATATACAGAATCACAAAAGATATCTTGGTAGAGATTGAAATGAGGATAGAATAGAAACCAAAGATATGATAAAAGGCATCAAAGTGAGCATAGAAGAGATCATCATGATTAGGAAAATAGAGACAAAGATTATGATTATGACATGCTTGATGATGATGAACCCTTGTTGGTTACTATAAGTATAATTCAAATTAGGGAGTTAGTATGAATACCCAACAAGCATCAAAGAAAAAATCACATCAAATGTCTTAACATGAATAATGTTTCTGAATTTGAGAGAGACTACCATTTTGATCAGCAACATCATCTTCAATCCTTCCATGATGATTGCAGTTTGCAAAACATTGAAAGTAAGTGGCAAAAGCTTAAGCTCTTTCTTAGGATAGTAATCAAAGAAGTTGAAAGTTAGTACAAATTTTTTATGATGAGTCACATTTTGGTCAATCGCAATATCACGTACACGATATCACAGCCCAGACGCGATATCGGATACACGATATCATAACCTATCTCCTCATCTATAAATAAGAGGTAGATAGATCCAATAGGGAGGAATTTTTTCAGTAAGTAGTTCTTAGTTTATGTGTTTAATTTCTTTCTCTCAACCCTTTTCCTCTACGTGTATGCCTGCAGTGTGGTGATTGTATTTGTAGAACATCCTTATTCGAGTGTCACGTACTTGGACATGGACATGACCGAAAATAAAGATCAAGATTACTTCATCATTGTAGCATTCACTTAGCTTAATTATTTAATTAATTTTAATTTACTACTTTCCTAGTTAATATCTCTCACCCTTAAACTCCTGTTAAATGAGGAATGAGTATGACTTGATTATGAACATTTAAGTGTGAATACTTGCTAACCCAGTAGCATACCTAGGATTGCGCTTGGTAATCCCAGTGGTAGTCGTGCATTAAGTCCAAGATGTGTACGGATAATCAAGGAATGAATGCTCATTGCACTTAGGCTAGCTTAGATTCTCTCTCATCCTTTCTCTCTTAACTTAGTCAATATTACTTTCCATTGCCTTTAGGAGTAGCATTAGATTAGAAACCACATCATACACCTCACTCTGTACTAAACCATATGTGACAAAGCTAATACTAGTCTAGGTGGGAAGACAGCAAACTGCGACCGAAGGCTAACTATCTAGATACCACAACTAGTCTATCTACAGAGTTCGACCGGATCGCGCGTGTAACTCTCGTATTTGTATGGTTGAGTGTAGGGGTACCTTGCCACTCATTAGTTTGAAAACAATTTAATCCACCAATGGTCCATGATGCTTAAGCTCTTCAACAAGAAGTACTAAACCTACATAAAATTTCTAATCTAGAAAAGAAAATCCAAGAATGGAAACCATGAATCCCTTGATGTGGCCCTAGATAGATACTATTCTATGCTACACTAATGCCCAGTCATGAATTTTCTTATAAAGAGAAACTTCATCTCATCATAGATGGGCTTTATAACAAAATAAATGAGATCCTTGGGATTTATTCCCAAGAAAGACTATCAAAACTTAGAGCTCATTGCATAAAAAGCTTGATTGAAAAAGTGACAAAAGAAGAAGAGCTACATAAAAGGGAGAGTGTAGAGAAGTAGAACTAGGATCCAACCCTTAATAATAAGATCCATATCTATGATCCATATCTATGACCATGAAGAAGAGGTATCTCTTGATGAAATGATTTTACAAAAAATGGTTGCTAATGAAAAATTTTATCACTAAGCTTACAACAAACATGAATAAGATGTGGAATTCAATGAATGAGAAATCTAAAAGTACTCTAAAAATTATGAAGGAAAAGATAGAGTAGGAAAGAGTAGAAAACCAAGATAAAAAGACAAAAAAGAATGAGAAAACAAGTAAGAAAACTTCTTAGCAAAAAGAGAAAGCTATAGTAATAAAAGAGGATGCCGACTCAAATTTAGAAGAAGAAAATGCATGTAACATTTATTAATACAAGCATTTAAATGATTATTATACAATGATGTTTACATTTACAAAAGTTTGGAGTTTATGCTTTGAACCCAAAGTTTGTACAAATGAAAATGCCCAAAAGGTTGCATTTTCCATAAGGTAATTATAGAAAATCCTCTAACCAACATTACTATCTAAGTGGGACTCCTTCTCAACCTCAGGACTATTATCAAGATTAATGATAAAATCCACAACCATGGGGGATGCCATCACCAGGCAGTAATATCCCTATTACGATCTAAACCCTTATGGATACCATGTCCAACAATATTTTTCTTCCAATGGTCTTGCTACCAATGCTTGTACTCACTATAATTATGCTTCTGAATACCATCATCCCATAACACCTCTTGTGGAATCATCATCCTACACCTCTTATAATCTACCATATCCTTCTCATTACTATCACAGCTCTCTCCCACTTGTGCCACCTCCAATAATGCAAGGAGATTTATCATCATAGCCTTAATAGAAGAGTGGCATTCATGATGTTAACATACAAGTGGATGCTAGTGCTAATAGCTTTGAGCATAAGCCTTAGAATTGCCCATTCTTTAAAATGGATTTTAGACTTATGAATAACTAGTAGACCTACTAGCCCATTAGAACTAGTGTAAGGTCCATGTGGTGCAACTCCTTTCCTCACAACAATAATGTCACCTAATCCTATGCAAGAGCCAACAACTATTGTCACTCCAAAATAAAGAAGAAAAACTATCATGCTTACTCATGTAGTAAGTGATTGGATTAAGGTAGGATATCTTTTTAAAAAGACGACAAATCAAAGAAGTCCCTTGATTGATTTGTAGGTTTCCTAGAATCCATCATGCAAAGCTCTATTAGAATTAGGTTTAGATATGAATTTAATCTTGTAAGAAATGTACAAATCTTAGAACCTACCATTGCTTTAGAAATGAAACATCAAGTTAAACCTTGCAAATCAAGCCATCTCTATTTTTTTTGGAAAGAATTGATGATGTAGTGATCACCATTACTATGTGCTCATATCAAGTAGATTTCCTTGTAGCTATCATGGAGAACATCATGAGTGAATTTCCAATCATCAAAGGAAGAGCTTGGATTAGCACCATTGATGCTAAGTTAAGAAACCAAGACCTCTTCTTGGAAATTCCCAAGGATGATAAACATGACACCATAAAAAGACAAAAAATTTCATGCATTACTTACAATGATGAAGGATAGATTTGTGGGCCAAATTTTAAAATAATCAACATGATCCCTATACTAGGCCATAACAAACTTGAAAAACAAGTATGTGTGTGTGTGTGTAAAAACATGTTAATACACTAGCCACTAAATCCAAAGATACCTAGTGGCTAAGAAATGAAAATGTGAAACCATTCGAAACATGCATGGATAACAAAATGAGATTAAGAGGATTTATTGATTCTTTGGATCTTCACCTTGGTTTTCACTAGCCCTGTGTTGATACACTACAACTCATGTTTCCATTGTTTTTGAAATTAATATTCAAAAACAATTTTTTCCTTGTTATGTAACTATACAAGCATGTCACCTAAGCTTAAATGTTGTCCTATGATAAGGATAATGAAATAAATAAATTATAAAGAAATTCTTCTTAAGATACTACTAGAAAACATATGATCCATGCCTAAAGGTGCTTCTTTAACTAATGATCAAGGTCCATAATTTAAACATAAATGATTAATTAATTATTATAATAACTCTAATTCATGTTTTCCACATTTTTTTATTAAGTGATGTTGTCTTCATGTGGTGGTTAGTGTTCTCATGGTGGTAAGCCTAAGATGAAGCAATGCTATGTTATAATCTTGATGGATAGGTATAACGGTCATTTTAATCATGAATTACATGTAGGATCCATTATGATCATGGTAAGATATCTCATGTTCTAATTATCCAAACCTTTCTACTTCCATTTCATCTCACTGACATGGTGAAATTATGAATTTTATGGTTTTTATAGCATGGCGCAAGATTTTAACTAAGGTAGTTATGTGTTGTTTGGAATAAAGGAAAGATTCATATTTAACTTTTAAGGTGCATGTGAACACCTATAGAAGTGATTATATAAGGGAATTATGGACATGAGCTTACATTGAGGAGGATTTACTTGTATAACGNGTGATTATATAAGGGAATTATGGACATGAGCTTACATTGAGGAGGATTTACTTGTATAACATTTTTTGATCATGGCTCTAAATCAACCTTGCACATTCAAGGACATCATGGAAAACTTCTCTAAATTCATGCATGATTTTGGAACCTATTTATCATTAGTTTTAATTATTTTTTAATAAAAGGATATTAAAATTTTCTCTAAATCTTTTATTTCCTGGCCATTTTAGAATCTAAAATGTCTAGCCCTCATGCTTTTCACTATTCCCATGCATCTATGATATTTTGTGAGTCAAACCTTTGATTTCACTTATTTGAAAACATGCAAGGTTCTAGAGTTGAGATCTCCATTGTGGGGGCTAAGGATGTGACCTTGAGCCTAAACCATGATTTTCTTAAACTTTTAGCTAACTAAGGATCCATAGAGAAAATTAAACACTAAGAGCAAATTGCCAAAACTAGTGTTGATCCTTTGATGATTATAAATGATACTCAAAAAAGTTCCACAAATAGGGGATCTTTCACAAGGCAAGGAAAAAAGGCCAAGAGAAGGACATAACCATGGACAAGTAGTAGATATAATAATTAAAGCTTAAACATCATATTTCACTACCTAGAAATACATAGGATGGTGATGCAAAATTTCAATCTACACGTTAAACATTCTGCATGAAAGGAAAGATGTTAATAAAGTAACCAAGATTAGATGAACCATTATTCCAATCTATTTTTTAGTTGGTAATACATCCAATTAAATAAATTTTTTAATGTGATACTTAAGTCATATCAGTTAAGTTGAAGTTATTATATATGATTCTCAAAAATTTTGTAATAAACTATGTTCCATTTTTAGATAAATTGGGGACAAGTTTTTAATCATTTGTAGGGGTATGATGAAGAATAAAAGTGTGATTTGAAGAGGATTTAGTTAATGTTGATGCATTGACATAGCTTCATCGACATTTATGTATCAACAATGCCTAGTTAACTAAGTCTATTCTACATCAAAGTTGCCTAGTCAAGTCTATGCTATGTCGATGGATCTATCTTGATGCGGTTACAAAAATTACTTATAAATATAGATTACCCATCATGTTTATGGTACTATTTTGATCACTAGTATAGCTAAATTCTTATATATTCTTGTCATAATCTAGTAACAATTAGCAAGTACCTACAACATGAATCTAAGTTAATTGTATGGCATCTTATTCAAGTGGCATTATACCTAGACATAATCCATGATAAAAAATAATAAGGTTTATTTATATTCATTACAACATTCTAATTTAGAATAAAGTTTACTTTTAATCTAATTTATTTTCCATGTCATTAGCTTAATATTTACTTTTTCCTTAGACATATAATTCAGCAAAATAAATGTGACTAATTTTAAGCATAAACATATATTCACTTGATAATTCTAGTAGCATTATTGTTTGGTTTGCCTGATAGTATAACACTTGGTAATCACTATGATAGATACATGAGTTCAAAATATGTACAAAATTCTAGTAATGTACACTCATTTTCAAAGGATATTTTAGGATTTATTTTATTATTTATTAGATGAATTACTTAATTTCAATATATTTAATTTTTTTTCTAAAAGTTGAATAACATCATAATCATATGTCTCAGCTATAATTAACCATACATATGAAGGGCCACTACAAGTATAGTTGGAAATACAATGATCTACAATCTCATGTTTAACCATCTAAATACTATGCTAGTGGCATTTACAGATTACGACATGATCTACCATGACTCTTGTAGATTGTATGGTTGAGCATTAGAAACACTCATTGCTCATCACNATGCACATAGTAATGTTTCTATTGTGCCTATTGATTTTTAACATCTCTATGTTCATTTTCATGGTTTAAATTCATTTAATATTAGTCATCTCGTACTAAATAGTAATTTAAGTTACATATACTTCCTTTTTCTTGAGTTTTCTGAAACCCTATATTGGTAGTTTGTTTAATAATTCATCACCATTATCATCCTAGCCTTGTCCCAATAAATTAGAGTTAGCTACATGAGTTCTTTTTTACTATTCATTCTATAAAAATATAGATCTTTATTTATTTGTAGTTTCTTCAAATTATCTTTAATTATCTATTTTAGTCTTCCTTTTGGTGGCTTTATACACTAGTGATGTAGCAACTTTTCTATGGGCTTAATGTCTAATCTTCTTTGTACATATCCAAACTATTTAAGCTAAAATTCATATAACTTAATTGAAATAGAATCCACTCCAAGTCTTTATCTAATGTTTATATTATGTAGTTTATC
This sequence comes from Gnetum montanum, assembly GCA_015680685.1. Lineage (NCBI taxonomy): Eukaryota > Viridiplantae > Streptophyta > Gnetopsida > Gnetales > Gnetaceae > Gnetum > Gnetum montanum. The sequence goes on along the minus strand of MNCI01015710.1, from coordinate 31,783 downwards.
TCCTTTTGGAACATTCAATATTCATCCAAGCATTTGCATTTTTGCAATATTAATTTGTTATTCATGCCTCTTTTATGCTACCTAATATTTAGCACCCTATAAGATAGTAGGCTTGATTGCCATTTTAAAAAATTTTCTCTTTAGTTTTATTAGTGATGAGCAATGAGTGTTTCTAATGCTCAACCATACAATCTACAAGAGTCATGGTAGATCATGTCGTAATCTGTAAATGCCACTAGCATAGTATTTAGATGGTTAAACATGAGATTGTAGATCATTGTATTTCCAACTATACTTGTAGTGGCCCTTCATATGTATGGTTAATTATAGCTGAGACATATGATTATGATGTTATTCAACTTTTAGAAAAAAANTTAGCTAATTAACATGTTTAATAATATTATTATATTGTAATGAGTGCATCACAAATAACATTGAATATGTAATGAATAGAGGTTTCAAAAATAGCCAACCATCTAAGTTCATAATTTGAGTGTATTTTGAATTTTTGTATTTACACACCACACAAAAACTTGTGATTTTTTTGAGTATTTATAGGTTTAGTATTATTTTCATGTTGATTAAGAAAGACACAACTATTTATTAAAATATAATTAACTAACAATTAATATCAATAATTAACTAACTATAAATATTATATTCATCATTAACAATGATATTACCATAGTGGTAATAATATATTTCCATGATAAACATCATATAAATAGCTAAAATATTAAGCTTGAAAAATATATCAAATCCTTAACATCCCCAATCATAAACCTAATCCATGAAATTATGAAATTGAATTTTAATTTTTACTTATATTGATTGAGATCTTTTTGGATATCTTAAACTAGCTTACTTTCAAAATTCTTTTTAATTCCATAACTCAGCATTTCCTACTAGAATCAAATTTATGACCTATGTTTCCATGCCAAGCTTCTTGAAATTATGATAACACTTCATTGTTAGGTGGCTTAATTTGTTAGCTCATTATTTAATAAGTATTATGTAGATAAGAACTTGCTAGTTTAAAACACACTTGAGACACATTTGCTTAAGTCTTACTAAAATATATTATTTTCTATGTCCTTGGAGCTACATCATATTTATTTTAGTGCATTTATTCCATTAGCATGAATTAACTTATTAAGGTTAATGGTTGATTTGATGAAAATTAGCAATTGGATGGGGGTGGGTGGGTAGGGGATGGGCAATGGAGAAGGGGGAGGATGTTGGAACCTAAAATAATTAAAATATAGGTACACCCCAAGATTTATAGTCTAATTATAACTTTATAACTTAACATTAATCACCAAAGTTGAACCCATAACTTAGGGCTTCCAAATCAATAGTTTTACCACTAGGCTAATAGATCATTAATGAAAATTTACTATAACTAGCTTTTTAGATTGTAATGTGAAGTTTTCCTAGAACACACCCCTAGGCTAAAAACATAGCAAGTGCAAAAGATGCAAATGGTACTAGTATTGGGCTTTGAATCCAATACTTTGAGTAAAAAGATATGCAAGCTAACCAATTAGCCAATGCCTATGCTCAATTTACTATGACTAGTTATTCTTAAATGCCTAAACAGATATTTTACCATGCCAATAATGATGTGTTAACCTAGTGATAAGACCCTTGATTTCAAAATTCCAAGCAATGGATTCAATTCTGATGAACAATGACAAGTTATAAAATTTTAATTTGATTAATGTCTTAAGGGTAAATATCATTAAAAAAATTTTTAGTTCTAAACTTATAAAATTGCTTAAGGGCATGATTATATTCCTTAAAGATCCATATATTCCATATACAAAACTTAAAATCCAAAATTAAATTATTAGAAAACCTTTAATCACCAAGTATGTACTAATGAGTGGCAAGGTACCCCTACACTCAACCATACGAATACGAGCACTTCACGCACGATCTAGTCGAACTTCGCAGATGGACTAGTTGTAGTATCTAGACAGTTACTCGTAGATCACAGTTTGCTATCTGCCCACTTGGACTAGTATTAGCTTGTCACGTATGATTTGGTCCAGAATGAGGTGTATGATGTGTTCCTACACTAATGCTACTTCTGGGTATGATGGGAAATAATATCAACTAAGCTAGGAGAGAGAGAGTGAGAGAGAATCTAAACTAGCCTAAGTGTGATGAGCATCTGTTCCTTAATCATCCATACACATCTTGGACCTCATGCACAACTACCACTAGAATCACCAAGCGCATGGCCTAGGTACGCTACTGGGTTACCAAGTAGTCACACTTAAATGCTCGTAATTAAGTCGTACTCATTCCACATTACTAGGAGATAAGGGTAGATAGATATTAACTAAGAAAGCAATAAATAACAATAACAATTAAATAATTAAGCTAAGTGGATGCTACAATGATGAAGTAATCTTGATCTTTATTGTCAATCATGTGTGTGTCCAAGTACGTCACACTCGAATAAGGATGCCATACAATTACAATCATCACACTACAAGCATGCACTGGGAGAAAGGGTTGAGAACAAAAACTAACAAAAAGTCCCTACCTTAATACTAAAAACTAACTCTCTAACCAAATCCACTTACCTCTTATTTATAGATGAGGAGACAGATCGTGATATTGCATATTCGATATTGTGTCTAGGCTGCAATATCGCATACGTGATATCACGTACGCGATATCGTGGATGCAATATCGCAACCAACAATTCATGACTCATCATACCCCCACAACTGAATGAAAACTCAACCTCAAGTTAAAGTGAGAACAAGCTCCATTGATTACACAGTGGATAGGTATGGAATTATTGACTGACTAGAATGGATTCATGCCACAGTGCGGAATTAGAACAAAATTGAGACACAACACAAAGAATGCAAAAGAAAATCCTATAACTACAAAATTGGGTGGAGCTCATGTAGTTTTTGGTGGCAATGGCTCCTCCATGAGTGTCTTTCCCTTGTCTTGCGCTCCAGGTCTTGGGATTTGATGGCGTTGAAGTATGGCCTAGAGTTTCTCTCTTCATTTCAATGATCTTGTGCTATCCATGCTAATGTTCCGATGTTTGATGGAGTCGGCACCTCTCATGGGCATGGTAGTTGCAGAAACATTTTATCTGCTTTGACATACCAAGCTACAAACACCTGTCGTTCCTCCTCATAGGCTCTCTCTTTATTCTTGAAAATCTATGAGCCATCAAGCCAAGTCTATTGCAACACCTTTCTGCCCATGGTAGCTTGCTTTAACCACCTAAAGTTCAGAATTTACAACCTCTAATTTTTGTAATGTTTTCTTATGTTCTGCAAATTCTGTTTCATATTTGGCATAGGTGGTGGCTACTTGTTGCTCTAGCTTTATTCTCAAGTGCCCTGCTATTAACATGGCAAGGTTGGCATACTGCAGGTTTTCCAACTCCATGTACTTTGTAAGGTCCTGGATCTGCAGGTCCTAACTCTTAACTTCCGCCTGGTGGCAAAAGCGTATGTGTCCAATATGGCCTTCTAGTTAGTGTGTTGAGCACTAAGAGCATTGATCTGGGCCTTGGCCATATGGATCTCCTTTTCGATTATTTGTTTATACATCCCCACCTTGTCCCAGAAATGCTCCTTTAGCTTCTCATGCTGGTTAGCCTCATTTTGCTATGTGCTTATTTCAATGGCCATCTTCTGACAGATGGCATGTACCTCCTCCATTGAGAGGGTTCAATTTTCCTTGGCTAAAACGGTTCATGTCTTGGTTGACCCTGATTAGTTATTCTCAAAATTGCTAAAAATGTTCCTTGAGAACATTCTTTTGCTTCTTCACAGAGGTCAACCGAAGGTTGTTAGCAACAAGTTGTTTATTCTCCTCTTGTAAGGCCTTGAGTGCCTTGCCATGTGCGTAAGTTTGCACTTGTGCCCTAGAGGCATCCTAGTCAGCCTTCTCTTTTTCTTCCACCACCCTTTTATTCTCTGTCAATAATTTATTGAGTTTCTTGGTTCTAAAAGTGTCCAGCTGGTCTACGGGAACAAATTGAGAAGGATCCCATTGCGCTGCTTGCAGGGTCATGAGCCTTTCTTGCAATCTTTTCACTTTTGCTTTAGCGTGCTCAACCCTCATCTTTGTTAGGACCAACTTCCCCATGGTGGAAATGAGGTCTAATTGTATTGTTGTAAAATCTTGTGGGATGTCAAATAAGGACGTCATTACCTATCCTATTTGTAGCAATCAGTCGAGTACATCCTCATGTTCCATAGGAGTCATTAAGGTACCAGCCAGAGTTTGAGCATCCCGTGCTACTGTAAGATCTATCGGTGGCACAACAGGCACATTAAATTACTCTTTAATGTAGTTTGTGACCACTTATGTGGCTCCTACTACATCCTGGTGCTACATGACCATCACCGTGGTTCCTTCACCAGTTTCCATCTGCACCTGAAAGGATGTAGCATTCCCTAAAATTTGTTGTGACCAAGCACTCTCTCCTCCTCTTGTCTGAATGGTCACTTCACCCCACATGTGATCCATAGAAACCATAGGCTGTACAACATCATCGATGACACAGAAGAGATTTGCATCATCACGACTTCCCCAACTGATTGTCTCAGCGATGGCCCTGAGATGGCTCATCGATGGTCTGTAATCTTATGGTGGTGGTGGTGGTTGATCCTGCTAGCCCTTGCTAGGCCCTGCTTTTTGTTGTTGACTGGTCTTGTACTTGGAAGTTGGTTGGATCCTGCAAGTTGAGTTGCAGTTGGCCTTGCCGTCTGTTCTTTTTCTTATTCTGGCCCCAGTGTCTCACTAGTGATTTTCCTTGCAGTTGGTGGCTTTAGCAGTTTGGCATATGAAGCATTTTGGGCTTTTCGGAGGACATCGGTGGTGTACCCTCTGATACCAACATGACGACACAACTTCTTAATAAGACAAGGGAAGGGTAACACAAACTTCACTATTTTTCATTCTTCAAACCACCTTAGGATCTCCATAAAATATAGATGAGGTAGGTTAGCATTAACCTTTCCCATCACACTGCACATCCTCTTTCCGTATATGTTGAAATTATTTTTAAACCTCTTATGGGGAAGATGTGATAAGTCCCTATTTTGAAATAAATTTTCTCTTCTATCATCAACTCCCCATAGGTCTTATCTTCCTTATCGTACGCCCTGTCTAACCAAACTCATCGTGCATCATGGTCTAAGTGGGTAGACAACCAAGCAACCTTTGGCCCTATATTTAGAAGGTTTAATACTTCCAAAATGTCTTGAACAGAGAAATCAACAGTTACACCACAAATGTTAACTATGGTGCCTTCTTCTTTGTTGTCCCAAAATTGGTACGTTTCCCCTAAGTACCAAGCACCACTTTCAGAGAGGGTAGGACACAAAGGGGATCCTTTGAGGTGATCCCTAATAGCCTCCGAAGAAAATTCTATGAACGGTCTAAAGTTTAATTCCACAATCACTATAGTTAATATGGACCTTTTATGGATGGCTTGAACACAATGCTAGGGCAATGTGAGATGTTGTCCCTATTCAGATATTGCAGTAGCTCCTCCTTCTGCCTACCTTGATTGTCCAATGGCAGGGTCTTCTTGATGTATACTAAATGATTATTCTTCTTGCTCTGCATGTTGTTTAGTAGGAACTTGTCCTTCACCTCTCCTAGGTCGCTTGATCACACCTTGAGCAGTACCTTCCTATTTTCCATGTTTCGGGGCCATCTGCAATCACACGGGGCCAATCATTAGTAAGGTTGTCACCAAAGTTACGTTATACCTTACTGCTTGCCTTAATGAATTTGCTTTATCTCCATGTGACATTAATTATTAGGAGAAAATGTCCCTGAAATATTATAATATTTAATCCTCTTTACTTAGGTAGTTTCCAAATCTAGTTTCTCGGTATAACTAAGGAGATGAAATTGTTTTTGGTGCATTTATCATTAATTTTATAACTAATTACCCTTAATAATGTCCTTCAGGCAATGAATAATTTCAAAAAAATGTATGCGCTATTCAGCATGTGCCCCTCCCCCATGACTAAGCTGAACACTTCAGGTTCAAGTAGGTTCAAACGGAATGAAAATCGGAATACGAGCGAGCGAGTTATGGATATGAAAGCAAGGGACATGCAATCGCAAATTGTAGAGAGAAATTTGAAAAACTTCTGCTACATGAATAGTTGCAAATGATGTTGATAGGCATAGGGGGGTCAT
>MNCI01015710.1:6501-17289 GCA_015680685.1 Gnetum montanum | reverse complement strand
TGTGTGGTAGAGGATTTAGGTTTGGAAAGAAAACTAGAGGTCTTGTGGGGAGTGGCTGCAAATTTGAATGTTTTCGGTGGGACTTGAGTTTCATCTATAGGGGAAGAACGGTGTTGTGAAGGGTTGTTTGCATTTTTCTTTCTAGCTAAGGAAGGGCAGGCCGAGATGTGATGATCAGCTCGATGACAATAGCTACAAGAGTTTGGAAGGTAAAAATAATCAACTTTTTGTGTAAATAATTTTCCTTTAGCCGCTAATGTGAGAGAGGTTTTCTTGTGAGAGATGTCTAGTTCTATACAGTAGCAACGAAACTAAATTCCATTAACCTCTACTCCATGATCAGAGATAATGTGACCTAGGGTACTAACAATGTCTCTCGCAAAGGTGGAAAAAATAAGAGGAAGATTAGGTAACTCCACATAACAGGGGATAGTTTTATAGGCTGGGTCAGTGACATCGAAGTCAAATTTCCATGGACGGACGACCAAGGTGGCATTTCGTGCTGGGAAAAAATAGGCTGAAAGGGCTTTCTTGACATGAGAAGCATCAGAGAGTTCTGCGAGCACAAAGTTTCGGGCATAATATCGGGCATAGGAAACGGTTATGCCGTGAGATTGTAGAACAGATTTGATGTACAAATTGAGATTTACGGATTGGGGAATAAAACCCATAATTTGAATAAAAATGAACCGGGATGCAAATTCTTCAGCTACATTATCAAAAAGATCATCCGGATTAAAAAAATCAACATTAGTGGAGTTGGGGGAACTTCCCTGTGTAGAAGAACCAGACGGGCCGTGAGACGCATCCATGACTACACTGGTGAACCCATTGACGCCAATCCACCTCAGGGGATTCTGAAAAACCAGGGTTTCTGAAAAAACGACGGTAGGATGAATAGAGCGCAGATCTGTGCGGGCGGCGGCGGCAACAGCAGCGGAAGCAGGGCATGAGACTGGAAGTGACGATCAAGGAGGGCGTGAGTTTTATGCAGAGTGAGGGCGTCGATGGGAGGATCAGGTAGAACCAGAACGCAGAGTGTCTAAAAAATGTGCAGATCAAAAACGTGGGAAAACTGCAGGGCCTGGAAAACGTGTGGATCTGGAATGGGAGAAGTCTGCAGAGCCAAAGGTAGATCTGGATCCGCTGCCTGAAGATCTGGAACCGCGGCCAGAAGATCTGGGATCACAGCCTGTAGAACTGAGATCGCGGCCAGCAGGTCAGAGATCGCGGCCTGCAGATCAAGATCTGCAGAGGTGGAATGCCCGCGGCAGCGACAATGTCCGCGGCCTCAATTGCGACCGCGGTAGTGTTAATTTCAAATTGCTGTAGTCTGCACTAAAAGGAATCTTCCATTTACAGGGAATATACAAGCGGTAATGCCGGGCAAAATACAAGCTCGCGCCTTTCTGAATTTCTAGTTCCTGGAAGGTTCGAATTGCAAATTCATGTGTTATGGGAAGTGGTATGCTGTCAAAGAGCACGACAGGGAATTCACTTGAAGTTTCTGCAAGATCACTAGTAAAAGCCGCAAAAATCAAATATTCCCTCAGCCAACAATTCATGACTCATCATGTACCTTATAATCCAATAATCATACTTAAATAAACCTTGAAGAATAAAACACTTAACAAGATTCATAAAATGATATGCCAACAACTTAGGTAGAAAACCTTGATGTACAATTTATAAGAGGTACATAAGTTAACCATAAGGTTCATTTTAAAAATCCATAACATGGCTCTAAAAGTACAACATTCTTTAAATTCTTATTCACAAAGCTTCATTGGAAGCTAACTCTTCCATAGTGCACTATAATCTAACATCTACAACATCATGAGAAACCTCAACCCAAGCCTCCTAACTAAGATCTACATGAAAGATATGTAGGAAATGATGTGGAGCCTATCTTAATAGGCTTCAAAAGGATCCATTCCATAACCTTTCCAAGTAAATTTATCTTAGAAAAAAAGAATAACATAGTGAAATGGAGAAAATCTCCCTTTTATTAAGAAAAATTTGAAAATATAAAGAATTACATCAAAGATAAGGAGCCAAGCTCAACTCACAACTCTCCAAAGGATCTTAGAGATCACACATTTCTCCTCTTAATTTTTAATTACTCACAATGGAGCCAAAGCTCAAGATAAGACATTTATGAGAGATTCTCTCAACCTCTCTCAAGTGTACTCCCTTACCTCTCACTAAGTTTCTTTTGCATAAGCTCTCTTCTTATATAAGCTCTTAGGAGACCAATCTTCTCTCTTAGCACTAACCTTCTTCCTTTTGATTAGCCTACCCAAAATCAAGCCTTGGGATATTATTTATAGCTTCTTGGTATGACATTTTGTCTTCCTTTATAGTCAAAATTACAAATTAATTTCTGTTGGTCACCTAAAACATCTTGGATGTGTGGGAGATGTACTGACCTAAATTGTCGGTGTAAGGCTGGAAAGGAAATAGACACCGAGAGATCGTCGGACAGCCACAGTTGATCCTGCCTTCACTCGAGGGCAAGCTGGAAAAGTAAACGAAGGAAGAATGCTTTGGATGGTCTGCACGCAGATCAACCAAGGACTTCCCCGAGTGTAAGCTATAGCTAGTGCTGGGGTTATCGTAAACGAGATGTAAATGGAATGCAAATAGCAATATGAAATGTAAACAGAGCATATTGAATTTTAAATAAAGCATAAATAGAGCTATATTGTAAACAAAGCATAAACCAAAGTAAATAATGTAAATGGAAGACAATAATGAAACTGTATTGTATTGCTTAAACAGGAATATGCACTGGTCAAAGCGTAGTTGCACACGTGTGGATGACAAGTCAAACGCCTAGCCCCGGAATGATATGATGCAATGATGTGACAATGAAATGGGATGAACATGAGAAATACTTGGAAGCCAACAATCAGGTTTGCCGAGTGCCCAAGGATTGCAAATTTTTTTCTTCTTCAGAGTTGCCAATCTCTCTAATTTTTGCCTCCCAATTTATGTGAAATGATAGGGTATTTATAGGGTTGGGCTGGGTGCTGGATAGTTGCAGTCTTTGACCAGGTTCAATGTATCTATGTTTGGATAGTTGTGTACGAGTTGGATGTGTGTTGGCAAGCTACATTCTTGACCAGGTACATTGCATTTTACAATTTATGGGTTATTTAAGCCCATGAAAGTACATTTAACTTAGACCATGAGGGCTTGACATGACCATAAATGAGGATTTATAATGAAATGTACAACAAGAGAAATTTGACTACCCAACGTGACTTGCAGTGTGACCTACAATGTGACCTCCAAAACTTGTAATTTTGAGCTGAAATATGGAATTTCTGAAGGCTGGGACCCATAGTTATCAATAGTGGACCTTGAGGAAGACTTACACCCTTGAAATCAAGTCATTTGGGCCAGTTTTGGGGCTCTAAAAGTTGGTGACGCTGATCCTTACGCTATGCAACGTCTGAAAAAGTAACCCCAGCGTCACCAAGTTAAAATGGCACATTTGAGGCCCAAATCTTGATTTTCTGGAGGCTAGGAGTTGCTGAGGACCTTGGTGAAGGTCATCGGGGGTCCTTGTGCTTGATTTTAGCCTATTTTAACTCAATTTTGGGGCTCCAAAAGTTGGGGACGCTGATCCTTACGCTGTGCAATGTCTGAAAAAGTAACCAAAGTGTACTTAGTCAAAACCAAACATTTTGAACCTGAAAATTTTAATTCTGGATGTTGGAAGTTGGTGCAATCGCTTGTGGGCCCCAAGGGGACCTTGCCTATTGAATCATGGGCCATTAGGGGCTGTTTTGCAGGCCTCCAAGTTTGGTCACATTGTACTCATGTTGGGTAGCAGCATGACTTAGCTTGATTCTTGTCTAAAAGTGCTAGGCCAAAATTAGTGGTGTTTCACTGACCCCTCTTTGTTGACGTATGGAGGAATCTACCCGAGAGGCATCGACAAAGAAATGCAAAACACCATGAACAACAAAGCATAAAACATTAACCGTCGGCCCTTGGCTGGGTGTCATTGCACCATTGTCAAAAGTACATGGGATTGAGGGAATGTGGTTCAAGATGCAAGGGAATCAGTTGTAACCAGGGAAGCTAGGAGGTTAAGGGCTATGCTTGCTGCTGGGATTTGTGAGAGAGGAATGCTCTCTTGTGCACAAGTCATGTCATTGGTCCTTGTCAACAGTCGGGTTTTCAGTAGACTCGGAACCAAGACATAGGAGGTGCATTCTTTGGAGAAATGGGACTCTTATAGAGTATTTGCAGGGCTTGTTGTAAACAGCCAAAGCCACGCGATGATGTGTAACATGGTTTCTTTGAGACACCAGTGTAACTTTTTTTTCAAGACAACTGCCTTCTCGCCTGGGGCTTGTATGAGAATGGCCAATAGTCTTTTTGTTTATGATGTCAACAGGGTCATGAAGACCTTTTCTGTGCATTTTGCTCTTTGACCTTTTTTTTGCTCTCTTTTTCTTTTCTTGTTTTTCCTTTTTTTTATTTTTATTCTTTTTGAAAGAGCTTGCTTTTTGTGCCGTGCTCGTGTTTGAGCACTTGCATTTGCATCATGTACTATGTATCATGTTTTGCGTCACAACTACTTAGAGAGTTACAGTGTGTAACAGTGTATCAAGAGTTTTGAGGTGAGCAGAATGTATCAGGGGGGTGTAATTGAATAGGCTAAGGGGAGCATGATGGGGAAATAGGGGATGCATCGGGAGTTGGGAATGTACTTATGAACGGATTGATTAAACTAGTCATGTGTGTCAGGAAAAATGTGATACCTTGTCGTCATGATGAAGTGCATCTATGCACGAATGCCTCAGAAGTATCATCCTGCAAATACAACTCTAAGAAGATAAGAAAACTACAAATGAAAAAGTCAGCTAAACACTTTAAACAAGGAGATGGAGTCACCACGTGCATCTTTCAAAGCAAATAGAATCATGAACAGCATCAATTTCATTAGGCCCCATGGGATGAATCATGCAATAAGTCTTTGTGGAATAGGAATAGCCAACTGCAACAATAGATCTTTTCAAGTTTTTCCTGGTCATCGATGATGACACTAGTTTATAGTCTTAGTGAACTATCGTGGGTTAGTTTCACGTCATAACCCCTTGGATGGTGCTAGTTTAGCATCATAGCGGATGGTGCATTGCTAGTTTATAGTCATAGTGGACTATGAAGATGCAAACTAGTTGATAGTCTTAGTGGACTTTGGATGCTAGTTTCATGTCATGGCAAATAGATGTAGAAGTTTAGTGTCATACCGGATAGAACTTTGTGGTATCAGTTTTAAGTCATGATGCCAGGACTTCTTTGTGGTATCAGTTTTAAGTCATGATCCAGGACTATTTAGTGGTATCAGTTTTAAGTCATGATCCAGGACTATTCTGTGGTATTAGTTTTAAGTCATGATCTAGGACTGTTCTGTGGTATCAGTTTTAAGTCATGATGCCAGGACTTCTTTGTGGTATCAGTTTTAAGTCATGATACAGGACTATTTAGTGGTATCAGTTTTAAGTCATGATCCAGGACTGTGATGTACCTCAATTTTGTCAGACATAGTACTTTTTCAAGTACAAGTGGTTTGTAGGATTGACAAACTCATTTCCATCCATGTCAGCAAGTTTGAATGCTCCATTGTTGTATGCCTTGGTGACTAAATAAGGCCCTTCCCAGGTGATTGAGAATTTATCTGGATGTTCTCGGGTGGCCTTAAGGACTAGATCTCCTTCTTTGATTGGGCGTTTGTTGAGATCATGATTGCGCCTTTGCCTCTGCTGTTTTTGGTACCATTCAATTTGATCAAGAGTTCGTACATGTTCCTCCTCTACCGAGTTGAGGTTGGCAATGCGCAATTCATTGTTTTGACTTTCATCAAGGAGGCTGGAGAGAGTTATTCGTAATGAGGGAACCTGCAATTCTAAAGGTAAAACAACTTCAGATTCATATACAAGACTATATGGAGTTTTTCCCGTGGATGTTCGATGTGTCGTTCTATAAGCCTACAATACGTAGACTAATTGTTCATGCCATTGTTTCTTGCTTTGATTAAGCATCTTTTTGAGCACTATGATGATAGTTTTGGTTGTAGCCTCTGCTTGACCATTGCTCTGTGGGTAGTAAGGTGATGAAAACACATGTTTAATGCTTAGACTTTCACAAAAGCTTTTGGTATCTGTGCTACTGAATTGTGGCCCATTATCGGTAATGATGGTCATTGGAATACCAAAACGAGTTAGAATATTTTCCATTATAAAGGTGAAAACGTGTTTTGATGTGGTCTTCTTAAGAGGAATAGCTTCCACCCATTTTGTGAAATATTCGGTTGTAGTGATAATGAAGCTATGGCCTACTGAGGATGACGGCGTTATTGGTCCAATTAAGTCTAAACCCCATTTTTGGAATGGCCATGTGATTTGTGCGGTATGGAGTTCGTTAAGTGGCACACATATCAGATTATCATGCTTTTGGCAAATGTCACATGTTCTAACCTTGGAGATGCAATCGTATTCCATGTGTGGCCAGTAATAATCTAAGCATCTAATCTTTGTTGCCATTGCTTTAGGTGCTATGTGCCCTCCACAAAGTCCTTCGTGGATTTTTTCTACAATTGTTTGACCATCAGTGCTACTAACACACATTAGCAGAATACCTTCATATGATTTACGACACAAGGTGTTACCTATTAATGTGTATTGGTGGGAACGTTTTCGTATGGCATCCTTTTGAGCATTTGTCAAGTGTTGTGGAGGTTCGCCTCTTAGAAGATACTCTTTTACATCATCATACCAATCTATTGCATGTGTTGTACTAACAGATGCTATAGGTACTTCATTTAGAGTGTTAATTATAGGTTCAGCACAACTGGTTATAGAACTAGGCAATGCATGAAACATTTCAGGTGTCATATTTAAGGCTAGTGTGGCAAGTGCATCAGCGATGGTATTCTTGCTTCTAGGGAGATGTTGTATATCCACTTCTACTAGTTGTCCCACTAGATGTTTAGTCAAATCACAATATGGTTGCAAATGGAGAGCTTTGCATGCGTAGACTTTAGTAACTTGATTAATAACCAATTGCAAATCACCTCGAACTACAAGGCATGAGATTCCTGAAGTTAATGCTACTTGAAGTCCTCTAAGAAGACCTTCGTATTTTGCTACGTTATTGATACAAGAAAATTTTAAGTGGTAAGCAGAAGGTTGGATTTTCCCAGAGGGGTATGTTAAAATAGTTGCAGCACTTCCTCCTAAAGAGGTTGAGGCCCCATCGAAGTAGAGAATTGCCTCATAATCATCAGGTATGGTGTCTATACTATTAACATTTTCATCTGGGAATTTGGGGTTTATCGTTGCTTGATCATGTGTTGGCGAGATGGTTAGTTGCATGGCTATTGCTTGACCTTTTGTGGAAGATTGAGTGACATAGTGTAAATCAAACTATGCAATCATTGCTTTCCACCTAGCTAACCTACTTGACTCATAGATGTTATTAGTGATGGCACGGAGAACATTATCCTTGCAAATGATGTAAACTTGATTACGAAAGAGATAATGTCGTCATTTCTTCAAAGAGAAGACGAGGGCGAGGCATGATTGTTCTACGTCATTGTATCGTTGTTCATGGGCTATTAAAGCATGGCTTAGATAGTATACAGGGATCTTGGCCCCATCTTGACGTTTTTGACAAAGCATGGATGTGATGGAAGAACTGGAAGTTGCAAGATATATGTAGAAAGATTTGTCACTTTGTGGAGGATAAACAGTTAGTAGTTGGGCCAACTCTTGTTTTATGTTCTCAAACGCTTCTTAGCATTATTGAGTTCATTGGAAATGTACATTCTTTCGTAATAGATGTTGCATGGGACTCAACTTATCCATTAGCCTTTCGATAAAGTGTCTAATGAATTGCAGCCTACCTTGGAGGCCGTGTAGTTCAGTAAGGTTTCTTGGTGGTTGCATATTGGTTATCACTTTAACCTTATCGGGGTCTACTTGTATCCCTATTTTAGAAACTAGGAAACCAAGCATTTTTCCCATTTTAACACTGAAGACACACTTTTTTGGATTCAGCCTAAGGTCATATTTGAGACAACATTTAAGCACTAAGTCTAGATCTTTTGCATGTTGTTCAGTTGTTTTAAACTTGACTGCTATATCATCAACATAATCATTGAGCAAATTAAGCATGTAGTCACTAAATATGTATGTCATTGCTCGCTGATATGTAGCACCTACATTTTTAAGACCAAATGGCATCATCGTATAACAAAATGTTCCCCAAGGTGTCATAAAAGTTGTTCTGAGTTGAAGCTCTAGATTAATTCTTATCTGATTGTAGCCTGAAAATCTGTCCATAAAGGATAACAGTGCATGTCCAGCAGTCGTGTCAATAAGTTGATCAATATTGGGTAGAGGAAAGTCATCCTTTATAGTGGCTATGTTGAGGTCACGAAAGTTAATACATATGCGTATACTACTATTCTTCTTGGGGACTACAACAATGTTTGATACCCAATCGGAATAGTCGATGGCTCAGATGAAACCGGCTTGGTAAAGCGTTGTGATCTCAGCACGAACTGCTAATGCCACTTCGGGTCTAACCTTTCATGCTTTTTGCTTTACTGGTTTAATTTTTTCATCAAGAATAATGTTATGTTGGATGATCCGGGGTCCTAGTCCTGGCATGTCTGTATATAACCATGCGAATGTTTTTATGTTGTCTTTTAGAACCTGAGTGATGTCACCTACAAGTTGTGGATCTAGTAAGGCACTTAATTTCAACATCTTGGCNATGTCACCTACAAGTTGTGGATCTAGTAAGGCACTTAATTTCAACATCTTGGCTTCGTCATTGATTGTGGTAATGGGGATTTCAACTAGAGGATCTTCAGTGATATTGTTAGCTTCTAGATCTAGAGTTTTAGCTACGTTTTTAGACTAGTCTAACGTTTCTTGAGTGGAGGCTATCAAATCGGTATAGGTGGATGGATTTAGATCCAAAGATTCTAGGAGAATCGCTCTTTCTATATCTCTATATGGTCTGTTGAGAGACAATATTGAGAGGATGTTGTGGTTGGCCATGATGCTTGCTCCTGCCAATTAAAATAGGAGCGAAATAAGAGACACTCCCTTAGTAGGAGAGTTACAAAGTGTAAACGAACATAGGATAACTAAGCTAGTGGAATGTATAAAGACTGATGTAATGGCCTAAATTTAATAGTGGTATAAAATGGTTGCATCGTTATCTTTATGTTTCATGTATATATTTTTGTCATTTTTCATGTTTTTTATTATTTTTCTTTGTTTTCTAGAGTATATGTGTGCAACTAAATGTAACTTAAATTTCTAAAGTGTAAAGCAAAATGTAAGGTAAATACTTGGAAAAGAAAGCAACGACCGTGCAAGGATCGTAACTTGTAACCTGTAAGCAAAAATTCAATGTAAGATGATGAGAGTTTGTAAATATGTAATTTGTTGGCTCTAGTTTAAATCTATTTTGGGCTTGGTACATCAGTTTAGAGTCTTGATGGACTGTTGCATCTGTTGTTAAAGAAAGGATTACTAGTTTTATGCCATAGTGGGCCAAAGGTAGAAATGCTTTTAAGAAGTTTTAAATGGAACCGACCATTTCTGACCATGGCTAGTTTAATGTCATTGCAGACATGTTGTAGTTTAACGTCATTTCGGATAGTTCGTAGTTTAACGTCATTTCGGATAGTTCGTAGTTTAACGTCATTTCGGACAATTCATAGTTTAACGTCATTTTGGACAGTTCGTCTCATTCGTTCTAGCTGTTGAGTTACCTCTTGAGCTTTTGTAACTTAACGTGTGGGGCTGGGTGTATGGGTATGATTTTATATTCACCTTCCCCTTCATCGGTGATATCAAAGGGTAGTTCTGACCAAGAAACATTAGTAGGAATGGCTCCTATGTCTGTGTCTTCTTGTGTTTCTTCAATGCTAGTTGGATTGTGAGTCAACGTTTGGTTCACATTCTAATGTATGTTCATGGTTTCTTGTTTAGGCTTAATGAACTCAATTTCCAACTCTTGACCTACCTCAAGGTATGAGGAAGTGATCGATGTTGTTGTATCCCCATGTATGATGATCTCACCTCCCTCGTATGGTAGGCAGATCTCCTGATGGATTGGTGAAGATACAGCTTTAAGTTGAGCTAGCCAAGGATGTCCTAGGATCAAATTAAACCCTGGCATTTCATCAACCACTATGAATTCAGTCGATGTAGGGAATTGATCACCTGCTATGAAATCTAAGGTAACCATGCCTTTCACTCCCACACAGGAACCACTGAAAGATCTCAAGAAAGAGGTTGTTGTGGGCTGTACTTGTTTAGTGAGTCCCAATTTTTCGATGACAGAAAAAGGTATTACATTTGTTGCTGCACCATCATTGACATGCACCATATGTATTTTGAAATGATCAACCTGTATTGTTATGAACATAGGGGCCATAGTGATTTCCCCTGTTTTCTCATCTAGCTTAATATCCTGATAAGTGGCAAGGTACCCCTACACTCAACCATACGAAATGAGCATAGCACGCATGATCCGGTCAAACTCTGCAGACTAAATGCCTAAACACCGCAAGGAACACTTGGGGTTAATTAATTGTTGTCTTCCCAGACTTACTTGTTGTTGTCACGGTGTATGGTTAAGTAAGTCCGAGGTATATGATTTTTTTGGTCTTTTCAAGTTTATCTCCTATGCTAAAGGGTGAAGGGTTGAGAGACTAAAACTAACTCTAACTACAGCACTAAGTCCTAG
>MNCI01015696.1:255873-286757 GCA_015680685.1 Gnetum montanum | reverse complement strand
TAATCTCGATCTTTATTGCTAATCATGTGCGTGTCCAAGTATGACACACTCGAATAAAGGTTTCGTACAATTACAAGCATCACACTGTGGGTATGCACTTGGGAAAATAGTCTAACTCCTACAGAAACAAACTACAAGAGCTTCACTACAATTTGACAAAAGGTGTCTAAATGTGGTGGGTGCATGCATATTTATAGTGGAGAATGAACTTCACGTTGATGAGGCCATGTCAACACGTGGAAATATGCGTCGATGGGGTCACGTTGACATGGCTGCGTTGATGAGGCTTCGTCAACGCAGCCCAGTCAACTTTGTCCATTGGATGCTTCATCAATTGTTCTTTCACTTATATGCAACTATCAACTCTCAATGCATTAAGATTTCATGATAATAAATTCCATTTATTTCATCTTATTTGTATCTGTATATTATTATTCTTTGTGATCTAATCATTCTCCTATTATTTTAACCTCTATTTCTCATCTTTTGATTCATGGGAATGGATAAACTGATCGATCTACTCATTCCCATGATGCTTAATGTTGTTAAAGATAGGTTATAATGTTCTTGTTATCTAGCTTCTTATCTATCTTGCTAGGTCAATTTGTGATGAGTTGGGCATGTTGTTGACCTTGTGCATGGTTCTATTGATGGAGTAAGATAAGTTCTAGGCATCAGTGATGAAGTTTATCTTTTTCTTAGGTTTGGTAGGGTGCATTGATGCATCCCTTGTGTCAGTGTAAGGTATCAATGCCCCTACACTAGCAAATCTCAACTACACTAACAAAACATTATAAATTGCCGGGGTCTTCTGAACTCATTCTTACACTTTGTTATTTTTTATTTTCTTTCTTTCGCTTCCTTTTTTATCACAAATAAGTGAAATTCTACTAGATTTTCATCTCAACATTTAGATTCATAATATTTTTTGCAAGCTTTCTTCTTAGTCTTTCCTGTCCTTGGTGCTCTAGTTGTGGTTCAAGTTGGATGTTTTGTAACTTAGTTATGAGGTATAGACATCAATTCAAGTATGTATTTAATGCATTTGGTAGTATTTAACTATTTCTGCCTTATTTATACTTGTCCATGCACTCCTTGATTCAACAGTTATGATAATGCTTGTCAAGTTTTTTTAAGGGTTGTATTTATCATTGTTTTCACATGTAATTTTTGTAATGGTAGTTTGATGCCTAGGGAACTTGATTTTTAGTAGACTTCACAACTCATCATGTTAGTGTGATTATGATTCAAGATCCATAGACTAAGAAGAGATAAGGTTTAGCAATATCAAGCCTTTGTCTATAGACCCTTGTGCAAACCACCACTTCTTGAGGAGGAGAATAGAGAAGAACTTAGGTCTTCTAATCCTAAATTGGTAGGCCTTGCTCCATAAAGGACCACACCTAGAAGCAAATTATGAGGAAGGAAGTCACATTCTTAATCTTTGTCTTGGGCATGTATATAGTAGTAGGTAATTAAGAAAGTACTAGAGGAGTTAGCAGAAGATAAAGAGGATGATGTTAATGATATCAAAGAAGGCATGAGAGCACATAAAGTCTAGCAGCAAGTAATCCTTGAAAAGAAGAATTCCCATAAATTCCTTGAGCTTGACCCTGTCAAGTTCAAGGAGTCACTACAGTAGATAGGCTTTTATGAATACATCACCTAGTCCTTCAAAAGGTATTGCTATGAGATAGATGAATTCTATCAAAATATTGTGGTTGACTGGTAAAATTTATGACCATGATGAGAGGAAAGTATGTCATTAACATCTATATTTTCTACAAGGCCTTGATTTAAACAATTAAGGATGTGACCAGGATAAGAAGGAGGTATATGATTTTCTAAGATTAGTTTGAAAACTCTATGAGCTAGCAAGAATAGTCAATCATATGAGAAGACATTCCATAATAGCAAGAATGATGTACTAGAAAAATGTAATGGTGGTTACTTCAAGATAACGTTCATAGGTCATTAGAATAATACTAGATTCAGAGAATGAGATGCCTTTCATAGAGGTATCACGTATCTGACCTTTAAACTAGCTACACTAGCACCAAACAAAAGCATCATTTGCACCTCAAGCATCTCAATGAATTTAGATGCAATGACCAAGTAAATTCATTTTCTAACCTCTTAGTTTCAACATCAATTAAAGCCAAAAATCCTTTCTTTGTGACAAATTTTTACCTATTATGCATGTTAGAGATCAAGGGCAAGCTATCGCAATGCATGTTGAAGGTTTATAAGACCTTGGTAGCAATTTCTTGAAAATGATAAAAGTCATTGTGGGTGGTGAGGTGATAAGAGAATCTCTCTCCAATTCCCTTCTTCCTCACTAGATGATCCACACATGATTCATCTTGATGTTCCTATTCAATCATAAACCGATGTACCTTCATAGAGTATTTTCACTTCACATCAATTGAGGTGTAGCATGCACAATGTCTAACATGTAGCAGAAGTCCTTTAGGTATCTCCTAATCAACTTGGAACTAGCCACTAGATAGAGGAAGAGTAGAAAATTGACCAAGTACCAATCTATTGCTAAGGAATATCAATAGTATAGTAAATATTGAACTAATTAAGATTTAGCCAAGTTAAAAACCACAAATACTAACAAAACATTTTATCTAAGGGAGCTACTGAGAGGTTAGGCTAAAGTACAATGGTTGCATGAATAGCTTGAACACATCACACTATTCATACTATTGCCTTCTGTAATTACTCTGACGGTGTAGATTTAGTGCTTGAAAGCTAAACTATTCTAGGCACACTAGATTGGTAAAGAAGTTGTGTTCATGAAAGATGGCTTAGAGTGATAGATTAGAATGTTGAAGCATTAGTTATAACAATGGAAAAAATGAGTTTGGAAAAGGATAAATATGTACTCTATGTTTTCTAATAGATGTGAAGGTTAGAAGATGAAAGTTAGATCATGGTCTACTTTTAGGACATGTACCTTTATATGGAAAAATAACATTGGAACTTGTGGTAGAAGCTAGTAAACAAGACTACCAGGAAAACCAATGAGCTCAAGAAGATCTATCAAATTGAGTAGGTAACCTAGGATGTCAAGGTATGTAGATTACATAAACTTGTAGCTCTGATCAATGGACATATAATCAAAAAGAGGCACAAGGTAAATGATAAATCCAAAACCTTGCATGCTAAACTTTTACAAATGATCACAAGTGAACAAGATCTATAGGAGAAGATGAACCTATTGGAAAAAATGTATATCCTCTATCACCAAGTAGGTATCATTGTCCTTGAGAGAAGACTCTGAGGGAGAAGTGTAGGCAGGATAGAGGAAGTACCTTTATTTGGTTCAACTTCTGCAAGTCAACCACACATGGAGCTAAAGGAGAAACTTCATCGATGGAGTAGGTTCACTCCAATATTAAAATTACCTTCCAAATACTAAATCTAGATATTGTGAAAAGAAAAAAATATGCTAGAAAATAAGAAAATTAGATGTCTTAAATTATTTGAAAGAGAAGATTACAATAGGATTCCAAAGTAATCAAAATATTCAAAACTTCTCAAAACACTTAAATAATGTTGTAGATCATGATGCTCTACAACCACACAATGGATGTTCTTAATGCAATACACAACCAATAGAGAATCTCTCCCATAACTCAAGACTAAGATCTTAACTCACAGGTACACTTTAGACAAGAATACATAGACCAATATACCAAACATTGATCTTGGAGCTATGACCATATATGCACTCACTTAGTGTACTCTATTGCACTTTTGCTAAGCTCTTATCAACTTAAGATCTCTCACCAAGACATCTCTCCATAACATCATATGATCTCTCATGGTGGTACAAGCATGAAACACAATGCATAGTTATTAACCAAGCAAATAAAAATCCTAGGAAACTTTCCTCAAGGAAAACTTAATGATCATCTATTTTTTTCATCTTTTTCTACCTTTTCTTGGCTATTTCCAAACTTCAAATATTAATTTTGGAAGTTTTCCTATCTATTTGAGTTATCTTTGACCATTTTGAGACATCTTGCTACAAAATTGAAAATTTTGTAGAAACGTCTCATTCCTAGTTGAGATGTCTTCTACTATAGCTAAGATGTCTCAACAACTTGTAAGATGTCTAACACCAATCTAAGACATCTCTCTAGTGAGACATTTCATATGATTTATTTATAGAACTTTCAAGACATCTCCTAATATCCAAGACATCTCTCTTGAGAGCTCAAATATCAAACAAGATGACCTCATGACCTCTAAGATATCTCCATAGAGCCTAAAACTTGCAAAAACACACACATAGATAAAAGAACAAGGGGTTAGAAAAGGTGTCCCTAAAACAGTTCTTCCAACCTTCAAAAAGTAAACTCATATGAACAAGTATGGGTTGAAGTGATCCCCCTCTCATGAAGTTTAGTCCCATGGATCCATACAACATCATTGAGACTAATCCGCCTAATGATTCAACTACTCATGCCTCTTCACTTCCTGAGTACTAGAAGCTTTCCTCCTCTTGAATATGATTGTCTTCCTCTCCATAGAGGCTTCGAATGATCAATATCTCCCTTTAACTCTTCAATGTATGGTATCTCATCAACTAGTCCATGATAGTGCACAAGATCTAAAACATTGAATATGAAAGACATACCAACATCATTTGGTAAATCAATTTTAAAAGCATTATCATAAGTCTTAACAGTAATTTTGAAAGGTCTCATCTTCTTGGGGTTTAACTTGAAGAAATTAACATCTCTTAATTACTTCTTCTTCAAGTGCATCCAAACCAAGTCACCAACAACAAAATTTGCCTTCCATTTACCTATATTCCTCTTAAGAACTCTCTCTTTAGCCATCTTCTCAAGATTTGCTTTCACTTGTGCATGAAGATCCTTCATCTCTTGCATAAAATTAGTACTAAGTTGAGCTTCACCATCAAAGCTCTTCAAGGTGTCTATCATCTTAGGATAAAAATAATAATTTACCTCAAATGGAATTTTTTCAATAGCAACATAAAAAGCATTATTGTGTGAAGACTTACCATGGTACAACAAGTTTTCCCACCATTTTCATTGTCCATCACACAAACATCTCAATATGTTCAACAAGGATTTATTCACCACCTTCATTTGGTCATCAAATTATGTATGATATGCATTAGAAAAATTCAATTTTGTCCCTAAAAGTTTTTAAAGAAACCTCCAAAAGTGATTAGTGAATTTGAAGTTTCTATCACCAACAATATTCAAAGGAATTCCATGAAACTTCATAACATGCTAGAAAAATAAATTTGCAACATGAGAAGCATCATTCACCTTCTTGAATGGAATGAAGTGTGTCATCTTAGAGAACCTATTCACAACAACATTAATTACATTATTCTCACTTTTATTTTTTGGAACACCACTCACAAAATCCATTGTTACACTTTTCCATGAACCCTTGGGAATTGACAAAGGCATGTAATATCTATCCAATCCATTATTTCCTTTAAATTTCTAACAAGTTAAACACTCCATAAAATTTGAAACTTCAATTACCATACCAAACTAGAAATAGTACTTACCCATCAATTTCAATATTTTATCACTACTCATGTGACCTACCATGCAGTACAGTGCTTTCCAAATAAAATATTTTTCCTAAAATCATAATTAGGAGTACATAACTTTCCCTTAATTGGTCTATCCTACTCAACAATGGCTCTGTAAGACTCCTACAAACCTACCCAAAATAAACATCATGCTCATACAAATTAGTAAACTCACCCATATCTTCCACATGAGGTATGCTAAAATTTAGCACATGCACCCTAGATAATGCATTAGCCACCACATTTCCTTTTCTACTTTTGTATTTTAGCACAAAATTAAAATCTTGAAACTATGCAATCCACTTCATATGCTTTGCATTCAACTTCTTTTGAGAGTTTTGAAATTATAGTGATTTGTGATTCATAATCAAAGTAAACTCCTTGGACAACAAGTAATGCCTCTAATGCTTGATTTCTTGGACAATAGAGTATAAATCCTTCTCATATACGATGTAATTTTTCTATGACTAATTCAAATTTTAAGAAAAGAAAGCAATAGGCCTACCTTCTTGTAAATGTACCCCACCAATGGCAAGTCCACTTGCATCCACCTCCACCTAAAAAAGCTTCTCAAAATATCAAATTGTAAGCATAGGTTCATTGGCAATCTTTGCTTTCAAAAATTCAAAGATCCATAGGGTTTTATTATTCCACCTAAAATCTCTATTTTTCTTCAAAAAAGAAAACATAGATCATAAAATACTACTAAAATATTTTATGTACCATATATATAAACCTTCTAAACAAAGAAATGATCTAACCTTTCCAGCACTCTTAGGAGCTGCCCAATCTCTAATTGTCTTCACCTTGGCAGCTTCCATCTAAATTTTGTTTTAAAAACCACATGTTCCAAATATGTGATTTTCATCTTGAAGAAATAAGTTTTCTTCACATTGATCACCAATTGTGCCTCCACTAACTTAGTACATACCATTCACAAGTGATCCAAGTGCTCTTCCTCATTATAGCTATACATTAAAATATTGTCAAAAAAGATAATACATTACTTAACAATCAAGTTCTTTAATACATCATGCATCAACCTCATGAATATAGTAGTTTTATTATTGATCCTAAATGGTATCACCAAGCACTCAAATAATCCATCTAGTGTCTTGAAAGCTATCTTTCATTCATCACTAGGGCTAATTCTAACTTGATGGTAATCACTCTTCAAATCAATTTTTCTAAAAATATTTTCATTGGTAAGGATATTAAGGAAATCATCCATCCTTAGAATAGAAAACCTATACTTCATTGTTATCTTGTTCACTACCCTATAATCAATGCATATCCTTCATTCATCATTTCCCTTCTTTGGCACTAAGACTATTGAAACTGCACAAGGTGAAATGAATTTTCTCATGTAGCCATTTGCAAGTAACTCCTCTACTTTCCTTTACAATTTAGTCTTCTAATTTAGTGCCATTCAATAAGCTCTATTATTTAGAATGATAGCATTATGGATGAAATCAATCTAATGTTGTACATTTCTTATTGATGCCAATCCATCCAATTCCCCCTTGAACACCTTGGAAAGTTCTCCTTCAAGCCTAGCATACCTGTCAAAAGTTCAACCTTGACATCATCACATTTAGAAGCAACTATTGATACAACAAAAAATACAAACCTTGTTTCATCATTTTTTTAAATATATTCTTTCTCTCTCTCTCTAAAAGGATTAAGAATGCATTAAGTAAGGTTTATTGCCTCACTTATTCTATTGCCTCACTTATTCAAATATCATGGAAATTAACCCATGGATTCCATCAAATCTACCTACATACCATATATTTCTTGCTCCATTAAACTAAGAACCTTCATTAAAATTTCAAGGTATACCAAGAATTACATCAAGATAATTAATTGAGAGTACATCACATTTCACAACATCATAAAAACCTCCAATGTTAAATTTCAAATACATTGTTCTCTTAATTATTGAGAGTAATCTCTAGAAAACCAATGTACTTTGTAGGGTTTAGGATTAAGATTAGTTAAAAAACCTAATCTAGCAACTATCTTAGAAGAAATAATATTTTCCTAGGCTTCACCATCAATCAAAACATGAATCCATTCACCACAAAGTAAACATCTAGTCCCAATCCAAAATAACAATTTTCTAGCAAGATGATCTCCTCTACTCACATACCCTTTGAATGTAAAAGAGTTTAATTCAAAAAATTCCTTAATCTTGGAAGCATTATAATTACCTCTCTAGAGATCTTGGCTCAATGTCTCCTCCACCTTTATGCTTTTCACATCTTTGCCCTTGGCTACCTTGTAAAGTAGACATTCTCATTCTTTGTGTTTCCATTCTTCACACTTGAAGCATTGAATCTTGGATGAGTTTCTACCTTGACCCATATCTCCCTTGCCTTAGTTCTTATTAACTTTTCCCTTCTCATCATCCTTCTTTGTATTCTTGTCATGGCTTCCATCTATATCTTTAAATTTGATTTGCATCCCTTCTCAAATTTGGATCCCTTGTCCTTTTGTTGAAGTGTGTTTACTCTTGTTTCTAAATGTGCTTAGTTTCTTTTCTACCTTGAGTGCCAAATCATAAGGCTCATTAAGATTTTTTGGCTTATAGAATGATAACTTCTATTGATACGTCATTTTGAGATCTCCTAAAATGATTGAAGCCTGTTCAAACTTCTCCTAGTTTACTTTATCTTGATGGAATAGATTATATAATTTCATATAAAATCTTTTAACATCCTTTTTATCTTGCCTTAGGAATTTGAACTTCATAATGGTCTTTTACCTCTGATGAGACTATTCAAAATTTCTTTTCAACCTATATTTTATCATATTTCAATCTCTAATAGATTGACCATTTTTTCTTTCATAATCTTAGGACTTCTTTAAATACTAAGTAGAAGTCATTTCTTCTAATTAGGATTCAACAATAGATACCCTTAATTTATTTGGTATCTCTTCCAACTCAAAGTACTTGTTACCACTATTGGATTCCTCAAAATTAGAATGAGTCATTGGATTCACTTCCATTGGTATCCTTGATTGATGGGTTCATATACTCCCATAGTTGGATTGTCCTTCCTCATCATCCACTTTGTCTCCACTAGACTGTGAACCTTCTTTATTTGAATGTGAATGCTAATCATTTTCACATGTTTGAATATGGTTGGAACCAACATTTATAGCTATCTTTACATTAATTTCATCCAAATGAGTAACCATCAGTTGGAAGGAAGACTTCATGTTCTCCATGTTTTTGTTTAGGACTTGCACATGTTTCTTCTTAGGTACCATTTGAGTTTGATAAAATCCTCCAAAATAGGCTTAGGAAATAATCAACACCATCCATTGATACTAATAATTAGCTAGAGTAGGTTCATTCCAATATTAAAATAATCCATCAAACACTAAATCCAGATATTATGAAAACACAACAATATGCTGTAAAATAAGAAAACTAGCTATCTTCAATTATTTGAAGGAGAAGATTACAATAGGGTTTCAAAATCCTCAAAACATTCAAAACCTATTAAAACACTTGAATAATGCAACAAATCATGAGGCTCTACAACAACATAATGTTTGTTCTTAATGCAAGAAAAAACTAAGAGAGAATCTCTCCCATAACTTGGGACTAAGATCTCAACTCATAATTACACAAGAGATAAGAACACATAGGCTAATACACTACAAATTGACCTTGGAGATATGACCATACATGTACTCACTTAATGTGCTCTATCACACTCTTGCTAAACTCTCATCAACTTAAGATCTCTCACTAAGACATCTCTCCATGATATCTCATGATCTCTCATGGTGGTAGAAGCATGAAACATAATTCATATTTATTAACCAAGCAGAAAAAAATTGTAGAAAACCTTCCTCAAGAATAACTTAATGATCCTTCATTTTTTCCATCTTTTTCTACCTTGTCTCACTTGTTTTCAAACTTGGAATGATAATTTAGAATTATTTCTTTATATTTGGGTTTTCTTTGGTCTTTCTAACATGTCTTGCTATAAAATTGATAATTTTGTAAAGACATATCATTCCTAGCTGAGACATCTCCTATTGTAGTTGAGAAATATTAGCAAGTTGTGAGACATCTTACATTGATCTGAGACATATTATTTCCGATGAGATGTCTCATCCAAGATGTTTACAAAAAATTTCCAAGACATATCCTAGCATCCAAGGTGTCTCTCCTAAGAGCTCAGATCTTTAAAAAATGACTCCATGATCTCCAAGATGTTTCCATGAAACTCAAAACCTCCAAAAGCAAAAATGTAGGAAAAAACAAGGAGATCATAAGAGGTGTTACTACACCAATCAAATAGGGATTAAGTTATATGTAGCCTAGTGTAAGCTCTTGTAGGGAAAGAGGAGTCACGAGTAGTTCCAAGTTTATGCTGAAGAATAACTACAACCACTCTTGTGAGATCAAGGACTAATGTATGAATAGAATCAATAACTTTGAGCAAGGGTGATAGACCTTGAAGCACAACTTAAATTTTAGATATTTATACCTTGCTCTTCAGAATTCTTTTCATACCATGCAAGCATGCTAGGAAACTTTCTCTCTCAACCACCACCCCCTAGTACTTCTTGACGAGGTGGCTTGTATTATGTTATATTCATGATCTATATATCTATATAGTTTCATTCCTCCATATTGATTAGTGATTATTAGAAAGTAGTCCCTCCACTCAACCATATGAATCACAAGAATTCACTAACAATCTGGTTAAATTCCATGGACTTATCCCCTAAGTGTACCAATAGACAAAGATAGTGTTGTGAGAGTTATGATCATTGTCTTCTTGGCTTTACTTGTGTAAGCTCATTTGTATGGTTAAGTGTAAGCCAAGGAACATGGTATTTTTCATGTTTTATATATTATTTATTTAATCTAAGTATGAAATAAATATAATTAATGGAAAATGAACTATTTAACTATCTACTGATTCTTACTCTAACTAGCCTAACATAAGCATCTGGGCCCACTTTCCATTCACATCTTGAACTCATCTTAATGCTACTAGGTTGCCAAGTGTCTATAACTGGGCATACTAAATAGCCACTGTTGGGATCACCAACTCTTAAATGATATGTTTGAAGTGATAGTACTTATGTGTTTGTTATTAACTTCATTAATTTACTAAATACATGAATGTAAATTGCATGAATAATAAAGAACATGAAAATAAACATTAATCTATTCTAAGTGCTGCAAAGAGTTCCAAGAATTTCATCTTTATTACCTTAACATCAAAGTATCCAGGTACAATGATGCTCGAATAAGGATCTGTACAATCCTTAAAGTCCTACTACAAGCACTCAAAAAATTACAAGACCTTAGCTATGCTATTGACTTAATGTGTTATAAATGTGATTGGTATGCACATCTATATAGGCTTGACATGACACTATGTCGATGTATCAAACCATGCATCAATGGGACTATGTCGATTGAGCTATGTCAATGCATGCTCATTAACATAGTCAGTTGAATGATTCATCAATCAGGTCATACATCTAGTTCCATTTTTATGTTTTAGTTTTAAAGCTATGAGACTAGTTTAACTTGATTGTGGAAAAATGGTATTCATTAAGTGGCATTTTGCAAGTTGATTATAAGTCCTTAATTTAGGAATTATTTCATGTACCCTATGTTTATAGTCTAGCATGTTTGACAGAGGTTCTTGGTCTTTTGAGATGCATTTTGTCATCTAGGTCACACTTTA
The DNA here is from genome assembly GCA_015680685.1 of Gnetum montanum. Lineage (NCBI taxonomy): Eukaryota > Viridiplantae > Streptophyta > Gnetopsida > Gnetales > Gnetaceae > Gnetum > Gnetum montanum. Next base: position 275,435 of record MNCI01015696.1, on the reverse strand, counting down.
ATGTTTCATGCCCAATTGAAATATTTTTAGATCAATTATGGATTCATTCAAATGTTCTAGAATCCTCTTTAGCATGTTTCTTTAGGATCTAGCTTGCACCTAGAATCAAAGTATAATGTATGGTGTTGGAAGGTGTGATGATTACCCTACATCAGTGCACCCCCTGTGTTAACACAGGGGTACTAATACATGTTCACTTAGTCATAATACCAAGCCATCAATGATTCACAAGTGGGTTCTCCCCATAGTAGGAACCTACCTTTCATATTCTTGTAAAACCTATTGATGGAATACTTATGGGTTCCCAATAACTAGTGAAATGTTAGCATCAAATACAAATTTGTCCCATTGAATGGTCAAATCTCATCTTTTGTATCATTTGATTAACTTTCTTCTAAATACAACAATGCATAGAATGGAAGGAAAGAGTGATGGAGATTGAAAGATGGACAAGAGAAAGAACGTGAGAGTGCAACATCATTGGATTTCCAACCAACTATTCAATTAGCCTATGAGAGCATGTGACCATGTTCTACATCCTCCAAGAGATCCACTACCACATTCGTTCACCACTACTCATTCACATAGCGGTGATATATCTTCAAGTTGATCTTCTAAGTGCAATATCACTCCTACTACTAATGATACCATCTAGCCTTGATTATTCCACATTTAAACCATTAATAAAACCAAACTAAGGTAACATATTGCATATCATCAAAAATTTAAGATTATAGTTTGGTTTGCTTCCATTTGTAGATGTATGTATAGTAGGTTCCCTAAATTTTTCTTTACTAGAAACCTCTCATTAATTCCTCTAGCTACACTAATTGATTTCAATGCCAATGGTGATTAAAATGACATGATCAAGAAATTGGAATTCTCATAATAATATCTAGTCATGGTTTGAATCAAGGGTTATGATCTTAACCTCTAGAAATAACTGGATTCATGATTTGGATGGAAGCAACATTTGATGTTACCAACATTTACTAAGAGAAAGACTTTTAGACCTTCATGGTCATCAGTAGGAATGATTAAGAGATTGTCTTGAACTATTACATTTAAAGTTAATTGATCTAGGAAGTAGGTTAAACATGGGAAAGTCTTTGCATGGATATTGGTTCAACCTCTTATTTTGATCTTACTTGAGTAATTATAATATTAGTTTAGTATGATAAGAGTACTAATTTGTGTAAATCGATAACCTTTATATCATATTGCTTTTCCCATTATCTCACCTTCTCATCATTGTTATTATTTTCATTTTCTCTTTTCTCTTCTTTATCTTCCTTTTTATTTTATTTTATTTCTTTATTTTTATTTATAGTTTTATTCATTTTTCATCCTTTTCTTTAATGAAAGAGGGTTTTTGAATCATGAGTGAAAATTTGGAAATTCTTAGAGTGTTAAACTTGCAAAAACATGAGAAATCATCCTTCATTGCATGACACACATAGGTCCATAAGAATCACAAACCTATTCTAACTAGGATGGTCAAGAATGGTAAGCATGTGTATGTTAGTGTAATCACACTAATCAAACCCATCCAATGGTCATAAGGATCCTTAATGTAACATATTTTTCTTGCCAATGACTAAGCACTCTTCTAGTATTTTGGATATCATATCTTAAGATATGGATCCATCATCTTCCCATGGTTCTAATATTGCTAAATTTGAGTCTATTTTATCAAATATGGATAGAAGAAAAAATAGGTTGATAAATTCTAGTGTGTGAACATTCCATTGATCAAGGTTCTACTTTGGACCTATTTAGCACTCTTGCATCATCATTGCATCCATAACTCATCCCTCCACCATTGCCTTATTAGATGAGCATTCATAAAGCACATTATTTGGTATTCCCATACATACATATACACACTTAAAGAAAAGAAAGAATCATGAATGATTAATCATTAAGATCAAAAATGTAAAAATTTTAACTAAACACAACTTCATTAAAACACATAAATAAAATAGTGAAAATTAAAGAAAATATAACATGACATGAAGGAATCTTCACCACAACTAATCCATGTTTATCGCTTGATAGACCTCTGAGTGAAAAATACAAGCTTAATCATTATATACTCTCAAAGAAGAGTATCTTTTTTATAGTGCTTCAGGTGTTACCCATTAACTAGAAAAATTTTGTCTAGTTCATCCAAATGGTAAATATGTACTAAGCCATTGAAATTAAAACTTCTCCAAATGGGAAAAATGTGACAAACTGAAATAGATGACCTTATTATCAAGTTTGAAATCAAACTATCGTGCATCAATAACATCATGACAAGTCTTGGTGTAGGAATGTTCTAACTCATTACTCATCAAGGAAATTCTACAATTCTTATCAAAGGATAAAGATAGATCAAATGCTTTTTTTATGTAGAATCTAAGGTCATATCAAAATCCATCACATTACCCAAGTTTTTCATTTTAGGATCAATAATCAATCATGAAACCTATTCATATACTATTATCTTTTTGGAGTAGAAAACAATAATTTTTTATTTTTATTTTATAATAGAAATTTTTAAAAAATAAAATATAGGAAAATTTTGGATTGATTGAAAATTAAAATGTTATTTTGGCTTCACTCCATATATATATATAATTTTAAGTTTTTTTTTCATTAGGACTATATTGTATTATTTTTAGTAAGCTTTGCGCTACTTGTCATATGGAAATTTTCATCATGAAATCATCAATATAATTTCATGAATAATTTAACTATTCCATCATCAATTCATTAATCTTTCATCAATTCATCAACATTCATCACTATCATTTATCATTTTTTACTTAATCTTGGAAGTTAAATAGTTAGTAGGGGAATTTACTATTTTAATCATATCTCAATCAATTGGCAACATTTTTTAGTAATTATAGTTTTATTAGAAAGTTATAACATGTTGTTTCATATAGCTAAAATTTCACTTCAATATCTATTTTGGTTTTGGAAAAATTAGCTCTATAATTTGGTAAATCCTAAATTTTTACCAAAATGAATGTTGGTTAATAATGAGATCATTTTATTCTCATCACACAGCAATTTTATGGGATATTATATTTATTTAAAATTAAATATGTAATGAGGTTTACTTAAAATTTTAGCAGCAAAAACTTAACAACTTTTTAGTTATCATCTCTCAAATTTTCACTACCAAAATTACTATATTTTTTTATAAATTGAAAAGAATATAATATAACCTCAGCTTATGGATATCTTTTTTAGTACTTCATTTTTTAAAACTTAGTAGAAATTTCTAAGCTTTTCAAATATACAAATTTTATTAGCTTATTATTTTTGTAGTCAACAGTTTTTTTCGATGCTTCAAATTCCTTCACTTGGTGTTAGAGCATTAGGTTCACCTACAAAAATGTGCACAAAAGACATAGCTAGATGCTCCATCATCAGAGTTTAGCCTATGAAAAATGATGATGAAAGACATCCTTGAACATAATGACTATTGGAAAATAGTTGAAATAGGTTTTGAATTGATCCATAAATTTGAAGGTTTCCCTAGATTACAAGTCAAAGAATATGAAAGAAAGAATAAGAATAATAATTTGGCTCTCATGATGCTATTGGCTAGTGTCTAACAAGTAATTTCAAAAGAAGTGTGGGATAATCTCCAATTAGAATACAAGGAAGCATTAAAAAATCAATAATTTTAGCAACTAATATAAAAAAAATTCAATACCCTAGAAATTGAAAGAAATAAAAGTGTTGAAGACTTCTTTATTAGAATGTATGATAACTTACAAAAAATAGATGAATATGATCATGGATATACCAACAGACAAAAGAGTTAGAAATTTTTTCAAGATCTCTACATAGATCCAAGATTTGAAAATGTGATGGAAAACATTGCTCTTTCAAAGAACTTCAACATTCTTAGTATTAATAATTAGCTACTTAAGTTAGAACCTACAAATTATGAAGAATAACAAACAATCTAGTAAAGATGATCAAGCCTACATTATTAACCAAAGAGGAAAAGGTAGGTAAGAAAGATTTAGGGGGAGAGGAAGATTCAATTATTAAAATAGATATCAAGGAATAAAATCAAAAGAAAATAGTGGTCAAAATACAAGAGGAAGAGGAAGAGGTAGATGGAATCAATCTAGAATACAAAGATAGGATAAGACTCAATATCATATGTCAACTTCTTCAAAAGAAAAGATCATATCATCAAATAATGTTAGACTAGAATTAGTTTTGAAATAATACATGGACAAACTTCACAAATAGAATAAGATACTCCCTCATCATCTCAAAAGGATACTCAAGAAAAAGAGCTAGGAAATTGTGTGCCCTTTAATTCAATTAAAGAAATAAAGCAATATTCTTGAATTGTGGATAGTTGATGCTTCAATCATATGACACCCTACAAAAATTATCTTCTAAATTATGGAGCAAACAATAGTCTTAGTAACATCAAAATCAAATATGAAAAATAATTAGTCATAGAAGAAATAGAAGATTTTGTAGTTAAATTAAAATATGGACACACATTTTCCAATGTGTATTATATTCCTAATCTTTCCAACCCACTCTTCTTTGTTGGAAAAGTGTCTAATGGAGGAAATAGTATCAATTTCAAGAGTAATTTCTATATTATCAACAAACCCAATGATGAAGAAATCATGAAAATATAATCCTTGAATAACAAAATATATTGTCTTGAATGCAACTATCTCAATGAAAAAGAGGACATCATAAGCAACCATAATACTCGAGAAAAACATGTTCTTACAATAGAAGCCAATCAAATCCTAGACAAAGATGAAGTCAAGGAGAAGGATAATAAGAATTTTAGCAAGTATAAACTTTAGCATGAAAGGCTTGGTCACATCTCCTATCATAAAATTGGAAGAATGATTAAGCTAGAAAAAGATAAAAGAATAAAAATTTAAAATATTTTTCAAGATAAATGTAAGACTTGCATACAAGAAAAGCAAACCAATTCTCCTCACAACCCTCACATGATAAAGAAGAAAAAATCATTTGATATTTTGTGCATGGATCTTATTTGGATAATGTTTAGTATTTAAATAGGAGTAAATTATTTCATGATCATAGTAGAAGACTAATCAAGATACACTTGGACATATAATCTAAAGAAAAATAATGAAGCCATCAAATACTTTAAAACTTTCCTTAAACTAATAAAAAACTTCATGAACGTCAAACTTAAGACCATTAGATTATAAGAAGAAGGTGAATTCATAAAAAAAATGGTATCTTTCATTAGACCACATTTGGATATAGCTCACAATCAAACGAAGTAGCTAAAAGAAAGAATAGAAAAATATAAGGCTTGACAAGATGCTTATTAAAGCATGTCTCACAACCTATTCAATATTGGAGTATGTTACATTTGAAATCAAATCATCATCAAAAGTAATTAAGACAAATCTCCATATGAAGCTCTATAGAATAGAATTCCTAACCTAAGTCATATGAGAATATTTGGATGTCACTACTATGTAAAGATCCCAAAACAATTCATTAACAAACTCAAAGATAGAGGAAAGAAATGCATCTTTATTAGTTATAATTCTCATGCCAATGGATATAGATGCTATGCCCCAATAAATCAAAAAGGACATGTTTTAAGAGATGTTATATTTAATGAGACAAAATCCAATACAAGTGACTTTTTCAAATAGCAAGAGAAATCAAACAAATATCAAAGTTCAAAACATTGGGTTCAAAGAGACCATCCTCACACTGAAATGCTATACACAAAAATTAAAAGAAGAACTATAAGATTTTACAGTATTACAAATATGGCATATTCAAAAATCACAAGATAACCAACCAATTTCAATGAAGCCATGAATTAAAGAATGGAAAGAGCCCATGGACAAAGAGAACAATGTCATCTTAAGAAATAACACATGGGAATTAGTGGATAAACCAAAAGATAACAAGGTTATTGCTTGTAAGTGGTTGTATAAAACAATGTATAATGAGGAAGGAGAAGTGAGAATACACAAAGAAAGATTTATGGAAAGAGGAATCAAATAAAAGAAATACATTGACTATGAAGAAATCTTTGAACTGATGGCTAGATTTGAAACCATCAATCTCATTCTCTTTATAGCAGTACATAAAGATCTAAAGGTTCAACAAATGGATGTCAAATTAGCATTTCTAAATGGATACATCAAATAAGAAGTATACATCTACTAGCCCTAAGGTTACGTTATCAAAGGAAAAAAGAATCAAATATGCAAACTCAACAAAGTTCTATATGGTCCAAAGCAAGCTCCAAGGGCCTAGTTCTAGAGAATTAATAATTATCTCACTAAAAAGAATTATAAAAAATTACATGTTTGAACCAACACTATATTTCAAGGAGGAGATGATTTCATCATCATATCACTATATATAAATGACATTAGTGTTATTTCCAACAATAAAAGGCTAGTAGAAGATTGCAAGAATGACATGACAACTAAATTTTGAATGGAGAACCTTGGAGAACTCAAACACTTCCTAGGAATTGAAGTGAACTAGAATAAGGAAGGAATGAAGATCCATAAAATCAAATACATAAATTCCATCATTGAAAAATTCAATCTAAAGAATGAGATGCCAGTTAGCAATCCTTTGCCATATAATTTAAAGTTAACCAAAAAAGATAAGACTCCTCTCATAGATGTAACAATGTATAGAACCATGATTGGATGACTTATCCATATTCATGAAAGAGCCAAGAAAATCTCACATGCAAGACCTTGTGCATCTTCTCAAGTATGTAAAAGGAACTTGCAACCTTAGGATTAAATTTAGTAAAGAAGATAATAAGATTCATGCATATTGAGATGTTGAATGGGTAGGAGATAATGATAATAGAAAATCCACATTAGGAGCTTTCATTATGCATGGAAAAATTCCAATATATTAGAAATTAAAGAAATAATCATCCATCAACCTATCCACTTGTGAAGTAGAATTTATTGTCATGGCCGAACACCTACAACACATACTATGGCTAAATAAACTTTTGTCATACTTAGGAGTCGAAGTAGATGTCCATACACATTTGTATTATGATAATAAAACTACAATTCAACTATCCTAAGACTATGTGCATCACAAAAAATCAAAACGCATTAACATCATGTATTATTTCATCAAGAAAGAAGTGAAAGAAGGAACCATCAAACACATTCACATTAGTTTAAAAGAGCAACTTGCTAACTTACTAATAAAAAATCTTCTATCTCAGAGGATCAAGTGCCTCAATAAATCTAAAGGAATTCATAGCATGATAAAGAAAGGATAAAGTAAAGATCAAGAATGAAGAATAGCTTAAATCTAACAAGGGATTTTTGGCTTTTTAGAGGTAATGATAATAATTTCTATGTTTACTATAAAATAGGATTCTATTTTAATAAAATATAGGAAATTTCTAGATTTATGGCCATTTTAATGTTATTTTTGGCCCTATATATATATAATTTTTAAGGATTTTTATCATTAGGGCTATATTGTATTATTTTTAGTAAATTTTCCCCCACAAACTAGATATATATACACACAAGGAATCTCTTGGAAATTTGCATCATGGAATTATCAAAATAATTTTAGAAATAATTTAACTATTTCATCATCAATTCATCAACTCATCAACAATCAACAACATCATTCATTATTATTTACTTAATATTGGAAGTTGAATAGTTACAAATGGGGACATTCACTATTTTGATGATATCTTAGTTATTTCACAAAATTTTTCAATGATTCTAGATTTATTAGAAAGATAGATTAGATGGCTACATGTAATAAAATTTAATTTAATATATATTACAGTTTGGAATAAATTAGTTCTATAATTTGGAAGATTTTTTGAATCCTAAATTTTCAATAGAATGAATAATAATCAATGATTTGATCATTTCTCCCTCACTGCATAATGATTTGATGTGATATTAGATTTATTTAAAAGATAATATCTTGTAATAAGGTTTAGTTAAAATTTTAGCATCATAACCTTAACAACATTTGAGTTATTATCTCTCAAAATTTTAGTACTAGAATTACTATGATTTTTGATATATTGAAAAGAACATAATATAACCTTAGCTTCTAGATATATTTTATGCTACTTTATTTTTAAAAAATTTTATAGAAATTTCTAAGCTTTTCAAAAATACAAATTTTATTAGCTAATTATTTATGAAGTCAAATAACCAAGAAATCCTTTTGCTATCTAAAATTCCTTCATATAGTAGCTTGAATGAGATGTAGCAAACAAGGTTTTTCTATCCACTCAATATGTCCAAAGAGTATCATTAGGCTTATTAGCCATTTTACACCTACTAACTATTTTCTTGAGTATTCTAATGATTGCATGATTAGTAACTTTCGCTTAGTCATTGGCTTGTAGATGATATGGGGAAGTTAATTTATAATTAACTCTACAATATTCCGTTAAATTCTTAAAAACCTTACTAGTAAAGTATGTTCCATTATTGAAGATCAAGATTCAAAAAATACCAAAATAATGGAGTAAATTATTCCAAAGGAAGTTCACTAAAGAGGTAGATGTACAATCCTTAATTGTAGCAGCTTTCTCCCACTTCAAGTAGTAATCTATGCATATAATAATGTATGCTTTACCATTGGAGATCATAGAAATGAGGTCAATAAAGTCAATTTCCCACACGGTGAAGGGCTTCTGTGGTTGGATCCATTGTTTTGGTCCTTCCATACATAAGAACATACCTCCCTCATGTTAGTACATGTCACAACAATGCATGAAGTATTAAACATCAAAAGACATGGTTAGCAAAAAATAGTCTACAAGAAGTAGTTAAATCATGGTTGTCTTTCTAGCATAGTGCCCACCACATACATCATGGTGCACATGAACCAAGATGATGCATTAGATCTATTTCAAAACACACCACCTTATGAGGGCATCAGGGCATCTCTTGTAAGTATTTTCTTTAATAACCAAGTAAGGCTTTACCTAGTGTTGGAATCATTGAATCTTACATTTGTCTCACCTAGGAGAAATTCTTTGGGCCACTAGGTAGTTGATAATGTTTATGAATCATGGGTAGTCATATATATTCTTAATGTTAAAAATGACTTTGCAAATGTGATCTGCAAATTCATTAAGAAGCATACCTTTCCCTTTGTTACTAATTTGTAGTTGTAATAGATGATATGATTCCATGTTTTTATCTTTCTTATGATCAATCATATAAAGATCAAATTCTTGAAAAAGAACCAATTATCAAATCACTTAAAGGTTGACATCTAGTTTGTTCATGAGGAAATGAGTGACATTGTGATTAGTGTAGATGAATACTTTACATCCAAGAACATAATGTCTAAATATTTGAAGTAAAAAAATGATATTCATTGGTTTCTTTTCAATGGTAATATAGTTCATTTGAGATCTGACAATGCTTCAACTAGCATAAAGGATGTAGTAGGGCCTCTTCATTTCATTGAACTACATTAGGATTGCATACAATGCAAAGTTAGAAGCTTCTATTCTTATATAAAATTGTTGGGCATAGTCAAAAATTTTTAATAAAGGGGTTTAAGTTAGACTTTCCTTTAGAGATTAGAAGATATTTCTATATTCTTTGCTTCATAGGGGTAGAACATATTTTCTCATGAGCTCAAATAAACACCTAGCTATTCTACAATAATTTTTAATGAATCTATAATAATATCTTGTATGGCCAATAAAAGATCACACCTCTTTGACTATCATGGAAATCTATGTTATGTTTTTATGGTGCAAATCTTATCAAGATCTACTTCAATTCTCTTCTTGCAAAATTTGTGATCAAGAACAATGCTTTGAATCATCATCAACTGGTTTCTATTTTAGTTTAACTTTAAGTTCGCCTAGAAATAGTGGTGTAGAATGGCTTCAAGCTAGTCTAAGATATCCTAAATATTTTTTTAATATGTAAAAAATACATCCATGAAGACCTCTATACTCTTTCCAATATAATCTTGGAACACAAACATCATCAATCATTGCAATGTAGCTGGTACATTACATAACCCAAAGGAAATATGCTTGAAGGAAAAATTTTTCCATAGATAGATGAAGGTAGTTTTTTCTTAATACTTTGGTGTGATGTTGATTGGCTTGTACCCAAAGTACCCATCAAGAAAGTTGTATTACTCCTAGCTAGAGATGTTGTATAATACCTGGTCTACAAATAGTAATGGAAAATGGTCCTTAAAGGTGATAACGCTTAGCATCCTATAGTCAATACAAAAATTATATCTATTTTCTTTCTTTGGTTTGACTATAGTTAGATTAATTTACTTCCTATTCGAAATGGATGCGATGAAACTATCCCACAAGAGATGGACAATTTCATTTTTTCATCATGTTCTACATGTTAGGATTGAGTCTTTGTTAAAGTATCTAATGAGGCTTGATGCTTAGATCCATGTATATGCAATGTTGATAGATAGATAAGTCAATTCTTATGAGTTTATCATGGGATCAAATAATGGCTTTTGTCCACTTTACAACTATCTTTATTATCTCAATCTTTTATTTGATCATAAAATTGGAAGTAATCATAACAAGATGAGCATCAATGAGAAATAGATATTCCAAGCCCTTGATAAATGAATTTAGCTATAGTGATGGTGTAGGAACATTCTGGGATAAATGAAAAGTGTCCCAAAATTTAAGATCATATTTTACCACTATGGTATCCTCCATTGTGTTCTTTGCTTTCAAATCAGATGATTCAACATTAGGTGGGACAAGAGAGTGAATTGGTATTTACAAGACTTGATTTACAGCATCATAGAGTATATGCTCTTTAAGGTAATTAACATCTTTGATGACAAAGAGACCTTTTATGATACAATAGTTGCAACCATTCTTACCACATGACTAGGAAGGATTACATGAGTTCCACTTGTAATGTGTCTTTCTAGTCTTATCTTCTATGCCTATTTTAAGGTGAAGGCCTTGGAAGACTAAATTAGCATTAATGATGCTTAACTAGGCTCTTCCCATGATGATAAGCAAGTTATCTCTCACCTTGTTCTCTAGTTTGATTACCAAAAAATTTGTAAGAAAGGACCATCCCATCAATGTTGTTATTAAATTATTTACCTATGTCATAGGATACATGTAGGATTGGTTTGCCAAATCTAGCTAAATATAAGTATTCTTAAGAGGAGGAAGTCCCTAAATATAATCAAGGTACTATTACAATGAGATGATGTTAACTTCCAAACTAGAGTTGTGAAGAGCTAGGTAGTAACCATTCTTACTAATTTGGATTTCCATCATGGGACTATTGGGATCTAAGTTCTTTTTAAGTAGATTTCCTTCTTTTTCCACTCGTGCGCCTACCTTGGATATGGTAATGATCATAATAGTGTTGTCATTGGGTCTTATCTTGTTTGATTTATCAAAAACTGTTAAAGAACTTCTCCATGAAGTAGATGTTTCATTTTAATAAAGTTACAGAAATGGTACTAGACCTCATCTATACAGACTTCCATCTTGCTTATATTGTTATCCCAATCCCAAGGCTCTCATGTTTGTCCTTATGATAGAATTTTCTACCATGGGAACTTGGACTTCCCTCTATAACCAAATGAGCAAGTGTTTGGTAATATTATCTAATTATGTATATTGAAGCAAGATTGGAATAATAGAAAATATCATAAAATTGGGTTTTCCTTAGTTATGATTGGCTGGGGATCCCACCCTACATGGGACTAGAAATTAGAAGTTGTTTTTACTACTATTGAGTAGCTTGTATGGTAGGATTGCTTTATGTAGGTAACTACTATTGAGGTGTTATCTATGGAGATTAAAAAGTATCTACCTAGACACCTTGGAAGTAGAAATTGATGGAAAGTATCATCTATTGCTACATTGTAGGAAGATTCCATGAAGAAACACACTAAGGATTTGGAGTTTGCCACTATTGGTACAATTGACTAGGTTATGGGTTCATTTTTCTTTTCCTCTTGGCAAACTTGGGATTTATAAGACATCTTGAATTGTCCCATTTCATCAATCATGTAACCCATGACTAGGTAGCATTATGAGTCATGAAGTTCTAGATAGTATTTCTAAGAACCCTCATCATCAAAGGATGAGAAAGTCTCATATGGATCTTGCTTAATACTCTAAAAGTAATAGAGCTTCCCCTCACTTGTTCCATCATACTTCTTTCTTCATTTAGATGGTGTAATTTCTTTTGCTACAACTTCAACCATCTTACCATTAATATCCTTAATGATGATGGTCATTTTTTGTTCATCGCTTTTCAAACCTAGTCCATCTTATAGGCTAAGTTTGTGAAGGAATTTTTGGTTTTGACTTTGTTTTGTACCAAGATCTTAACTATAGTAGAAGGTTTAGTTGTACCTATAGTGTTTTTTACCTCCATTTGACATGCGAGATCATGATTGTACTTCTTAGCTAATTGTCACCTTTTTCATTCATCTTTCATGCTTGCAATAGTATCATGAAGTGGTTTGATTTGTACCATGGAATTTTTGTACACCTATTCCGTCATGTACATGTCTACATGCTTCATTACTTTCTACCTTAGACTTTCCATAATATTCATTAGTTGTTCTATTTGGCTAAATTCATGGTTCAGCCAATAGTGAATAGTCTTCATATATATGTCCATGGTTATGTCTAATAATTCATAAGCTTCTTGCCTCCATCCATCTATCTTCTTTCAAATGTTTGAAATATCAACATAGATATAAAACTTACGATAAAAGATTTAGATCATATCTACCCATTTTTGAATTGATTTAGAGGAAAAGGACTTGTTTTTACATGCTTGATGAATCTATAGGATAATAGCCACAACTTTTTCCAATTGCTAACAATACCCTATAGGTAGCAAGCATTATCAAATGTCTCCATGTGAAGTTAGGGATCATTGCTAGTAAGCCCTCCATATTTTGGGACATTAGCCATGTTGATCCATTTAATAAAACTATCATGAAAATGCTCCTATGAAATATATATAGCTTCATTAAGTTCATGATAATAATTCTAGTCAATCAAAGAGGCATCATCATAATCAGATGGTTCAAAAAAAATGCAAATGCTAGAACCTACAAAGTAGATTAGTGTCATGGGTTCTAGCTGCACTTCATTAAGTGATACTTAATCATGGATCTTTGTAATGGATTGGCTCTTTTCCTTTCTTATTTATTTCATCCTCCTCCTTTTCATCTGAGTGGTCATATGAAAAGCTATAGGGAGCCTCCTCTTCTATCATTTTTTCTTGAAGTTCTTTCCTCTAATGGGATTTATAGCTACTACACACTAATTCCAAAGCCATGTAAAATATGTAATCATCCTCTAGGCTAATGTTGATTAGGCCCTCTTTGAGATTATGTGATGTAGCTTCAACGAATCCCTTATAGAATTGCCTATGAGCATCATACAACCTCCCTTTCTTATCTTTGTGATAGGCTAAAATAATCTCTTCATTTTGTCATATTTCCTCTACTAGAACTCTTTATTGGATTTTTAGTATTAGTTGCCATATTGTTTGTGTTTAAAACTTGCACATAAAACTAAGGAAACACACACTCATATTAAAATATGTTAAGATAAAAAATGTACAATTATTTCTAGGAAATACACAATGCCTTGTCCAGCACCAAAAATAGAGGTCCCACCAATAATGATCAATGGAATTATATCATTTAAAACACAATGCAATCTAGTTGTAAGCTTCAAAGACAATGATGAGTGAATTGCCAAATATTTGTGTATATTGTTATATTCAAAAAATATAAAATGATAATAATACATACTAATGAATTTAAAAAATATTTAAAATTATATATTTTCTAATTTTTATGGATTTTATGAATGTAAGAGTAAAACAATAATAAATACACACACATTGTAATCCCTCCTAGAAAGAGACACAATGCTCATAATCACTTATAAATACTATAATTCCTTATAAAATAGATGCAACACCATACAGAGAAAGTAATAAATGGATTCTAGTCACAACCTCAATGGCCCAATCCTATGTCATACAGTTGTGATCACCTTTGATAAGGATGAATCATTATTACTTAACGTAATGGAAGTGAAATAAAATTTTTCGTATTTTAATATTTTAATGCATCAACGATATAGAACAAAGAAAAAATCATAAGCTTTATCACTGTACAAACATTGAACCCCACATTGACCAAATGGTTTTGGGCTACATAAGCAAGATAACACTCTAGTAGATTCTAGTTGTACTTGTGAAAGTGACAACTCAAAACACATAAAATAAGTAAAATAAATTATTAGGAATAAGATGTATATGAAAGATTATCCTAGGCATGTATAGTTCTTGCAATATAATGATGGAGGTTTGCTAGTATCAATGGAGATCTATCAATGCAACCTTGGTTAATCAAATTTTTTAATATTGATCATTATCATGATTGTAAAACCCTTGTGATCACTCATCATGAATCATAGTTTAATACCATGACTCATGGTATTTTTAAATTTCTTATTTTTAAATAGATTTTGATAGAACTTCATAGTACAAATTAAGGATCTATCCAACCGAATTCCCAACAAATTTGACTTGACTTAGACTACTCATTCTCTCTCATTTTTAAAATATAAAAGTATGACATTTGACACATTACATGGAGACATGGAGTCCCATACTATAAGACTCAGAAATAACATGAAAAGAAAATATATCTCCTACAATGGTATGAAAAATAATTGATATAAGGAAAGCATACATTAGGCTACAAATATTATTAGTGGCTATTTGATATTTGTGTATTTTGATGTTAATATTTTTGGATGTAGCAACCCCCGTGTATGGATATCCAACTACCTAATTCTTTGTTCCAAAATCCTTAAGTTAGTATTTTTAATTTATTCTTCCTATGCAATCATGCATATTGACTTTCCACTTTATTTTTACGTCTCAAATGAAATAGGTATTTGCGATAAAAATTAGTTGGAGAATTTGATGCTTATATTATAATTTATACTTTTCGAGCATTTTATTTAAGTTATAATTTATGGACTAATTTCTAATTTATATTGTTTAGCTAGTGTTTTGTACTTTCTAATGTTCTTTGATTGGTAGTGTGGACTTCATACTTACATGTCTTCAATGCAAGCCTAACTTTATTTTCTATTATTTAAGTTTGATATTTGCAATTGATATGGACATGATTAACTTCTTGCATTTTCAGAATGATAGTAGCCCAACGCCTTAATTTAATTTAGCATATTATTTAATTTATTCCATTTTTTAGCAACATTTGCCTATTATATATTTTAGCTTAGGCATTAGAGGTATCAACTTGTTATTACTTAATGAAGAGGTTAGGCTTTGTATGCAAGGGGCTATTGGCATTGTAATTTTATATTCAATTCAATTTCTAATTTTTATGTCCCTTTGCTCCTATAATTCTAATGCCTACTACTTGTCTACTAGATTTTCTTAACATCCTTTCGATTTTTATTATGTTGTGATTTATTTTCCAAGTAATATCTTTCTGGCCTAAGTTTAGGTTAGGAAAGGTAAGCATAGGACGAGAGTGGATTATTTCACATGTGAAGCTTGTTCGCTTGCCTCAACATCCTCTTGTGAGGAAATTTTGCTTCAAGATCCTGTTGTAGGAAGGGGCTACTTCAAGAACTCCTATTGGGAGGAGCTACTTCTAGTTACAAGTTTGTTGCAAATTAAATTTCAAAATTGTCACCATTAGTTTATGCTACTCTTTCCTCTTACTACTAGAAATTAAGTTTGTGTGTTAAAAGTCCCTTTTTAGAACACCATTTCTAGCTTATATAGACTCAAATCATGTTATTTTTCATGTTGAGCTAGTTGAATAAGCCATTGGGCATAATCGGAAATCTTGTCTTCTCTATCATTAACTTTTGCAGCATGTTGTCCAACGTATTCTTCAAAATATACTATGAATAAGAAATATGTTGGAACAAATTTATGTGAAAAGCTTTAGATTTTACACTAAGATTATATTCAAGAGAGTTTTGAGTAGAAGAAAAGGCTACAAAATGAGTTTTTGAAAGGAGTTACAGTATGGATTTTATGCCTGACCTCTTCTTTATAATTAAAAACAAATCACATGAGCAGGGCTTTGAAAATTTCTCAATTCATTCAATTTAAAAGAAAGATTTAGCCTTGCCATTTAGGTTACTTGTAAATCATTTTTGAAGATGTTTCATTGGTCCCTCTTTATTGATGTTTTGAGTTTAGATCTTAAGAATATTAATAAAGAGTGCAAAATACTACTGCAAGTCCATTACACACACTTTCACTTCAGACCTATTTTCATGGATGTTAAACCATGTTGACAAAGGAAGATGCATGATTAAGAAATGGAATTGATAAGGTAAGTAAGAATGTTTTCATCATATCATGACCCTAGCACATAGAAGTTTTTCCATAATTATGGATCATTGAACTTAGAAGGTGGAGGGAAGAATAAGTTCCCAAAATTAAAATTTGTAAAACAAAAGCACACACAACAAATTTAATGTGGATAGTCCACACTCGAAGGGTAGATCTCTAGCACACCCCCAAACTTTGTTTCTCTTAAATGTGGTTGAAGGGTCCACACCTTGTACAATCTTCAAGTCTTTCTCTAGAGTGTTGTACTGCAACACCATCCACTCAACCCCACAAGGTCCCATTAGGCTTGAAATGTGGTTTATAGGCTTCCACAACCTTTACAACGTTGAGCTCTGCTTTGGAGTGTTGTATTGCAACAAAAAAAAAACTCAATCCTGTAGGATCATGACAAGCTCAAGTAGGATGCCTTTCCACAAGAAGCACATCAATCCCATGGGGCAACAAGAGAGAATAATTACAAGGAATAAACGCAACTCAATTTTTTGATCCTTGTATATTGAGGTACAACACACTTTACAATGAAAATATTATGATACCATGAAGAGAAATAGAGATTACAATGATAAACAAATGATTTAATAATGATTGTACACAAGCTTGCATATTTCCCAATGAATATAATGTTTACTTATAGCTACAATGTTTCTAAATCCATCTTGGAACTCATGCAACAGCTAGCCAATAGTCACTAATGATCATGGAAGACATCTTCTTCATGTCTAAGACATCTTTCTAAATTTGTATTCTATTCTGGGAAGACATCTTTATCCAATGGGAAACATCTTTCTAAATATGGCTTGCATTCTATGAAGATGTCTTTCTTTGGTGAAGATGTCTTTACCTAAGGAAAGATGTCTATTGTTTCTTAAAGATGTCTTTATCTAAGTTCACTCCAATTCTGCCAAGATGTCTATTGTTTCCCCGAGATGTCTTTCTTCAACTTTCTTTGTCCTTTTAATTCATCATTCCATGTCCACAACCTTGATCTTTCGCATGCTTTAATAATGATAACTTTGCTTGTATAGTAACTGGTGCTTGTTCACATTCTTTGGAATTCTTGCATATTCATTTGAGACCTTGTGGACGACCTTCTTCTTTGAGCTCTAGACCAATTCATTTCTTATCATTTACATAGGCTTTAGCTCATATTAGTTTCCCATGTATGTTGTCCTACAAACATAATAACCACACAACCATGCAAATAACCTTTGACTCCATTTTACTTAACGTTTTGATACNAACCACACAACCATGCAAATAACCTTTGACTCCATTTTACTTAACATTTTGATATGCCAAAAGGTCCACATCTCCCCCTTTTTGGTGGTGTTCAAAACTTAAGAAAATGGGTTAGTAATCATACAAATATAATCATACTACTCTCCCTCTTTTTGAATAGCAGAAAAAAGAATAAAGGACACAAAGTGGGGTCTATAAAGGAATAATAATTTTTAGATAACAAAACATCATGACATAATCCCAAAAATTTATATGAAGCAATAAAATCAATTTAAAGATTACACATGTTTTAACACTAAGTTCCATGAAGAGGTGCCCTTAATTTATCAAGAACTGATTCAAGCCTTCCAAGTGGTATTCAAACTTAAGGCATGAAGTGAAGTATAGAAATTGAAGATTAAGTAACTTGTTGCTAAATCAATAAGTCATTAGTAGTTTGCATTACATGATTCTTTCATTTTCTAATATTCTCCATCCTCAACAAAAGATTAGGGTATATCTTATATGATTAGGATAGTATAGCAATACTAGTTGAAACTAGCCATGCTAAATTCTTAATTCTTCATATCAAGGTAAACTATTCAATAGATGATTTAATCAAAACAGTAGATACTTTACCAAAAATGGTCATGGTCTTGCTCATAACCTCAACTATTTGCTTTACAAAATATAAGTACTTCTCACTTTAGCTTATGAAATAGGTAGGCTAAAGATACATTAAGATTTGCTCTTATTAGTTCAAAAAAGAGAGGCTACACATAAGTTTAATGCCAAAGACCAAAGATATCTTAGATAAGATCAAGCAGTATCTTGTAAAAAAATCTCTATCTTGGAAAAAATTAGCAAATGATAGGGAAGCTATAAGAGAAACATGCATAGATTTGTGTTTGTACAAAGCAATACAACAAACAACACAACCATTTGGCAAAAATAAACTAATAATCATGCTAATAGAGAAATGTGCATACACTATTTATACCAAAGAATATTAGGAACGCAAATTCATGATTTGGTCAACCACTAAAATAAATACCTCTTGGAGACCTTTTCTTACTCATTTTGGAATATCTTGTTATTTTAGTACGAAGCTTCCAAAGACTTCCCCTACATTGTAGATCTCCAAGATGGTGATAGATAATGAGGAATAGGCTCCCCCTACACATGTGCTACTTAGCTTGGCTCTTAAGGTCAATGTGCAATTTTGATAACTATAGGTCAACATTAAGCTTAATTATGGAGATCAACCAGTAATTTTGATAGAAATTTTCAAAGGTTTTTCTTATCTCATAAATAGAAATAACATCCCAAAGGCTATGAGCATAGAAACATATCATCAAAAGAATTTCAGATTAAGCAAGATTGAATGCAAGACAAGAAATCATTACAAGTGCTACATTATAAGTCTTCACAAAACCAATTATATCAATATCATGAATGGATGTAAGAGATGCTCCAAATACTTATTCCATCATATTTTTTATCTAGAAAAGACACAAATAATTTTGGACTTCTCAAATACTATTTTTAGTGACTATAAAGTAAAGAGATAGAAACTTACCTTGACTTACCTTGCTTGACAATGAGAAGAGAAGATTAATGGAGTTTGCGGTGAGGCCCCCTATCATGAAGTACCTCCTCATCCTTAGGTTCTCTTTCATTAGATCATTTATGTGATGTCTCTATTTGTTTATATTCTTTATGATCAAACCCTTGATCACATTTTGCATTATTTTCAGTACTTGACTTCACTTCATTCTCACTTATTGGTTCCTACACAATTTTCCTACTACAATCTTTTTGACAAGACCAAGTGATGAGTGGCGAGGTACCCCTACACTCAACCATACGAAACGAGCGTCGCACGCGCGATCCGGTCGAACTCCGCAG
>MNCI01015696.1:233042-255523 GCA_015680685.1 Gnetum montanum | reverse complement strand
ATAAATAAACTAAGTGAATGCTGCAATGATGAAGTAATCTCGATCTTTATTGCCGGTCATGTGCGTGTCCAAGTACGGCACACTCGAATAAAGACACCGTACAATCACATTCACCACACTGCGGGCAGACACGGAAAAATTCTAACTCTGGAGGGATCAAATTGCCAGAGCTTCGCTACACTAAAGCTGGGATGTCCAAACAAGGGAGAGCCACCTCTTATTTATAGACATGGTGGCTGACTGCGATATCGCGTACATGGCGGCTGACTGCGATATCGCGTACACGATATCGCAGGGCAGGACGCGATATCACGTACGCGATATCGCGGGGGATGCGATATCACAGCCGACGCAGACCGCATCTCATCACCAAGCATTAATCTTATTTTGATCATCATAGTTAAGAGTTTTCTTACAACCATAATTTTTACACATAAATAAAGTATTATCCTCATGATCAAGATTATCAAACCTTATTATGCTTGAGCTTGAGCTTGAATCTTCATATGCTGATTTCTTTAAATTCTTTGGCTAATTTTCAGGTGTCTCCTCTTCTTGAATCTTGTTGCAATCCTTATTAAAATAGGTTAGTTGTTGAATCTCAGCTTTTATATTTAAGATCTCTTCTTTCACTTCTCCATGAAATAACATCTAGATTAGAAAGTACTAATTTCTTTGCCTTCCTATTCAAATGATGCAAAAGAAAAATTTCTTCTTTAAATTCACTATACCTCTTATCACACTTACCATCTTGTTCTACCATATGTGATGAATTTTCATCTGTAAGTGCCATGCATATGAGATGTGAATCTTTGATAGAATTACATGCTTCTTCTTCACTTTGCTCACCATCATCCCAATTTGTATAAAATTTTGTCTTTTTTGGTTCCTCATCATTGGATCTATTTCTTGGCTAAACCTTACTATCGTTTGGATCACTAGGACATTCAAAGTTCATATGGCCTCTTCCTCCACAAACCCAACATTCTATAGAAGAGAAATTTAAGTTAGAAGCATTTAAAAGGTTTTTATCTCTATCTCTACCTCTAAAAAGATTGAATTTTGCTAATATGCTCCCTTGTTTCTTCTTATAAGCAATCATTATAATTTTGTTGAGAGAAGTGCAAGCTCACCTTCATTGCCCTCATCATGCTCATTTGACTCAATCTCCTTGGAGGCAGTCTTTAGAGCAATAGGTATTTCTTGGATCACTCCTTCACTTATGAGATTCATTTTATAAGCAATGAAAGCAGTTTGAAGCTCTTCAAATTTCAAAGTTAAGAAATTTCTAATTTCCTCCATAGCTGTCATCTTTGGTCTAAACTCAGGTTGTAGAGTTCTGATCATTTTGAAGATGACATTACTTTCAGGTAGATCCTTTCCTATTCCTCTAATAGCTACAACAAGGTCATTAGCTTTAGAGAAATAATCCTTTATTTTCTCATCTTCTCTCATTTTGAGTTTATCATACTCACTTTGTAAAAATAATAATTTTAATTGCTTGACAATAGATGTTCCCTCATAAGTACCTTCTAAAATTTTCCAAATTTCTCTAGTCATTCTACATCCTACTACTCTATTAAATACAAATTTATTCAATGCACAATATATACAATTTTTTTCTTTTGAATCAAACATGAATTTATCCTTTTCCTCTTGTTTCCATTCGTTATGAGGCTTGATGATGCCAATGGAGCTATCGATAGGTGGAGCATAGCCTTCAATTATTTCCTTCCATACTTCAAATTACATGGATTTGAAGAAGCCTTACATTATAGCTTCTAGTAGGTGAAGTCAAATCCATCGAACATGGGTGGCTTTGTGTAAGATGTCCCCTCCCTTGTTCACTCTTGAAGTTGATGCNGTCAAATCCATCGAACATGGATGGCTTTGTGTAAGATGTCCCCTCCCTTGTTCACTCTTGAAGTTGATGCTGACAGAGAAGAGTACTAGGCTTTGATACCACTTGTGGATTGTTGAACTTAGAAGGGGAAGGGGATGAATAAGTTCCTTGAATTAAAATTTGTAAAAAAAAAAAGCACACACATCAAATTTAACATGGTTCCCCAACTTGGGTAGTCAACACTTGAAGGATAGATCTCTAACACACCTCTAAACTTTGTTGCTCTTAAATGTGGTTGAAGGATCCACATCCTATATAATCTTCAAGCCTTACTCCATAGTGCTATGCCAAAACACCAACCACTCAACCTTGCAAGGTCCCATTAGGCTTGGAATGTGGTTTTCAGGCTTCCAAAACCTTTACAACCTTGAGCTCCACTCTGAAGTGTTGTATTGCAACACCAAGAACTCAATCCTATAGGATCCCAGCAAGCTCAAGCAAGATGCCTTTCCAAAAGAATCACATCAACCCTGCAAGGAAACAAGAGAGAACAATTACAAGGGACAAATACAACTTAGTTTTCTGATCCTTGTATGTTGAGGTACAACACACTTTACAATGAAAAATGATGATACAATGAAGTGCAACAAAGATTACAATGATAAACAAATTATTTGACAATGATTGTACATAAGCTTATACATTTCCCAATGCATATGATGTATTCTTATAGCTCTATTGTTTCTAAATACATCTTGGAACTCATGAAATAGCTATCCCATGGTCGCTAATGATCATGAAAGACATCTTCTTTATGCCTAAACATCTTTTTGAATTTTTCTTCTATTCTAGGAAGACGTCTTTGTTTGGGAAAGATGTATTTGTCTAATGGGAGTTGTCTTTCTAAATATAGCCTGCATTCTATGAAGACATTTTTCTTTGGTGAAGACATCTTTGCTTGAGGAAAGACATCTGTTATTTCTTAAAGATGTCTTTGGCTAAGTTCACTCCAATTCTACCAAGACATCTATTGTTTCCCAAAGACGTCTTTCTTCAACTTTCTTTGTTCTTTGAATTCATCGCTCCTTGTCCACAACCTTAATCTTTTACATGATTTGATAATGATAACTTTTCTTGTACAATAAATGGTCCTTGTCCACATTCTTTGGAATTCTTGCATGTTTGTTTGAGACCTTGTGGATGACCTTCTCCTCTAAGCTCTAGACTAGTTCATTTCTTGTCATTTACATAGGCTTTAGCTCATCTTAGATTCCCATATACATTGTCCTAAAAACACAATAACCATACAACCATGAAAACAACCTTTGACTCCATTTTACTTAACATTTTGACATACCAAAAGGTCCACAATAACAGGGTGTTGTAGATTATGTATCAATGAACTCCTCTCTTTTCCTTTCTTTTTATTTTTTTTAAAGGTCATAAAGATTTTCTGTAGCTTGACTATTGAAAATTATTATGGAAACAATGGTTAATTTTATTAGAGTTAGCAATCATTTTGTGACATTCATAGTCCAACATTTTCTTAACTTCATGGTGATCCTCTTCTTTCCTTTTCTTTTGGAGGTAAGGATCCTTTGCCATGGGTGTCAACATGCTTCATCGAGTCCAAGAGATGTTCTATAGACATTGGGCTTTTAGAACATTTAACTGCTACTATATCTATGTTGAGTACTTAGATACATGTAATTACGACTACTTTGTGGCATAGGGTCAATAATTTGCATGGTTGGAATAAAATAGGAGTAGTTAGTATGCTATGTAATGGGAAATGTAATGGTTGATAACATAGCTACAAATGTTATCATGGAAGAAGGCAAGAAACAAATAATATGAAGTGAACCCTAGTCAATATAGTTAAATGATCTAATGAAGTAAGATATTTTGAGGTTATGAGATAACTTGGTGCTTTGACAAATAGCATTTTTGCAATACCTTCTATTGAAACGTGTTAATACAATAAGGAGAAAATGAACTAGACACTTTTAAAGCATATACATATAAGAATAGGGAGAGAAATAGAAAAATAGTGATGTTTATGTCTAAAATACATGTTTAAGGATCTTGATATAGATGGAAATGTAGGGAGGAATCCTCAAAGCCCCATGAGCATGCATGATTAGTGAGGTCAACACTAATTATAGTATTTTATAGTCATTTCAATAAAGAGAAAAGAAATGCATTCACATGCTTATAATTGAATGAAAAATTCACTTATTCCAACAATTTCTAGTTTAACCTATCAAAAAAAGTTGAAATAAAAACAAAAGAAATGAGGTTAGTGTTAGATATAATATGGATTTAGATAGGAGTGGTTAATCAAGTTAGATGGCTTAGTTCCATCCATATTAGTAATCTTGAATGGATCATTGTTGAAGACCTTAGTGACAAAAAATGATCCTTTCCAATTTGATGTAAACTTGTTAGTAGATTAATGAATAGCCTTTATAACTAATTCATCTTATTTAATTTTATACTGATTCAAATTGAAGTGATGTTGTTTCCTTTACTTTTCCTAGTACCACTCGATATTAGCAAGTGCTTGTAGATGATGTTCTTCCATTAAGTTGAGGATAATGATGCATAGTATGTTATTTTGATCTTCATTGATGTGGTCAGATAGGAATATCCTCAAGAATGAAATTTGTAATTCTAAAGGTAAGATGACTTCAAAAACATATACAAGGCTATAAGGTGTAACTCTAGTTAGAGTACAAAAATTTTTTTTTATAAGCCCTTAATGCATATAACAATTCTTCATGCCACTTACATTTGTTATTGGCTATCATTTTCTTAAGAATATTTATTATAGTTTTGTTGCTGGTTTAATCTTGACCATTGGCTTGTAGATAACATGATGTAGAAAATGAATGTCAGAATGTCAGATGAAAATGAAAGTATTTGTTTCACTACTATTAAACTAATATCCGTTATTTGTAATGATAGTTAGTTGTGGGCCAAATTGTGAAACAATGTTACCAAAAATAAACTAGAAAACTTGTTGCAACATTTTCTATCTTAACAAGATGGATTATACACATTTTGTAAAGTATTTTGTTGCAATAATAATAAAACTATGACCTACGGATAACTTTGGTGTTATGGGCTCGATAATATCAAGAACCCATCATTGGAAAGGTCAAGTTATCTATGTTGTATGTAACTCCATTGGTGGAACATGCATAAGGTTATTATGTCATTGAAAACTATCATAAGTCTTTACTTTTTGCATGTAGTCATGCTTCTTATAGGATGAATAATAATCTAGATGTCTAATATTAGTTGTCATGAATTTGGATCCAATATGTTCTCCATATATATCCTTGTGTAATTTTTGTAATACTATTTGTGCTTTAGCTTTGCTGAGATGAACCAACAATACACCATCATATGATTTTCAATGTAGTATGTCCTTGGCCACGATAGAATATGGCTTACTTTTCTGATGTACAACATATTTTTTTGTTCAATTTATATGTTGAGCTTGATCACCATGCTATAGATAGTACTTAATATCATTAAACCACTCAGTTTGGACATCATTTCCTATGCTAGTAATAAATGTCTCTTATCTTTCTTATGTAATGAGTTAAGCATAGATTACTATCATGGATGGTAACCTATGTAGTACTTCGAGTGTTACAATTAATGCTAATGTGGCTATGGAATCTACTAACATGTTTACATTACAAGAGATATGTTGGATGCTAATGTGTTCAAAGGTTCCATTTAGTTTTCTAGTCAAGTTATGGTATGGTAATAAATGTTTAGCTTTACAAGCATAGACATTAGTTACTTGGTTAATAATAAGTTGAGAATCACCTTTAACAATCAACCATATAAACTATCAATGACAAGCTACCATGAGGCCCTCATATTCAACCATATTATTAGTACATGGAAAATAAAAACAAAAGAATAAAGGTAAGATGTTACCTAAAGTAAAAACGAGAATTTCCATAGTGCTAGTCCCATGTGTGTTGGAGGCCCCATTAAAATTGAACATGGATTTATATCCTTTGGGTACATTCTCGATGATGTTGATATGATTATCTACAAACCCAAGTTCAATGGTGACATTGTCTTCAATTTGCAGTGAAGCTATTTAACTAGCGATGGTCTACACTTTAGTCACAACTTGTAAAATGAAATGTAAATTGAATTTAGCTACTATGGCTTTTCTTTGAGCTATTTTGCTATTTCCATATATATTAGAGGTGATGGATCTTAATACATTATCTTTGAAAATAATATTTAGCTATTCTCAAAAAGGTAATATCACCACTTCTTAAGAAAGTAGCCTAAAGTTAGATTATTCTTTTCAACCATGATATATCAAGTCTCATAGGCTAAAAGGGCATGAGTTAGATAATAGATGGGATTCTTGGCTTCATCATCTCATTTTTGACAAAGTAAGAGAGTGACAAACATATCCAAGGTTGCTAAGTAGATGCAAAGTGATTTATCTTTTTGTGATAGGTACATTCTCAGTAATTGAGTTAATTCTTATTTGATGTCATCAAAGACAGTCTAGTAATTATCATCCCAGTCAAAATTAACATCCTTTTTAGTAAGTGTTGCATAGGTTGTAGTTTATCAGTTAGTCTAGAGATGAACCTATGAAAAAATTTCAATCTCCCTTATAGACCCTATAGTTCTTTAAGGTTACAAGGTGCAAGCATGTTTATTATGACCTTAATCTTATCTTGGTTGATGCATAGCTCTACTTTTGAGACTGCATAGCCCTACTTTTGAGACTACAAAGCCAAGCATTATCCTAGTTTCAATTCCAAAAATGCATTTCTTTGCATTTAACATAAGCTTGTACTTAATATAGCATTGGAGGATAACATACAAATCCTGAACATGGTCACAAGATGATTTTGATTTTACTACAATGTCATCTACATAATGATTCACTAGGATAAGCATGAGATCATCAAAAATGTATGTCATAGCTTATTAATATGTGGCCCTAACATTATTTAACTTGAAAGGCATCATGGTATAATAATAGGTTCTCCAATATGTCATGAATGTCATATATAATTGAAGTTATAGGTTGATCCTAATTTGGTTATATCTTGAAAATACATCCATGAAAGAGTGTAGTGTATGATTGGCTATTGTGTCAACAAGTTGATTAATACTTGGTAATAGGAAAACATCCTTGATTACTGTTTTATTAAGATCATAGAAATCTATGCATATATTTATGCTTGATAGAGCTTCTTGATTTCATCATGAATGACCAAGGCTAGGTTAGGATGAACCTTACAAACCTTTTGTTTGAATGGCTTGATCTTAAGATCTAATACAATGTTATGTTAAATTCTTTGTGGATTTAATCCTACCATGTCATTGTAAGACCATGAGAAGGCTTTGATATTCTTTTACAATGTCTCAATGAGGCTTTACATGAATTCNGGTGCCTTAAGGCGACCGCCAGCAATATGAGCAATTTCATGTCTCATCACCCTTGTTGCTACTAACCAAGATTTCTACAAGAGTATTTTTAGATATATCATTGGCTTCTAAGTGTAATACTCATACCAAATGTCTAGACCATTCAACAATTTATTAATAGTTGAGATGTATTCTTGGAGATTAATAAGTTCAAGTTCTAAATTACTTTGGTCTATTTAATGAATGAAATTGTCAAATCATCTAAAAAGGTATAGTATATGACTCAATTGTTATCACATCCCTATCTATAATCCCTATACATCATGAAATGAAAATAAAGATCACATAACATCTATTGGATTATTTTAAGGGTAAGTGTCAACTAGATTACTAGGGAAACAACATAATCAAGATTTCAACAATTGCAGTATGAGACATGGTTTTAGCATTAGCATGGGCTATGTAACAAGAAACATAATTCAAGAGAAAAGTGCAAGACTTCATTGGTGATCATAGTGTAGAAAAAGTTTTAAAGGAAAATGATATGGATAATATAAAATTCATAAACCAAGGGGAAAACACTATTGAGTATAATTGTAGCATATTCTAAGATTTGTACTAATTGGTTCAGTCTCAATGCATCTCATGCATTTTATGATTTTTTATGTAAATACAGCATAAAAGAAAGTTTACATTGGGTAGTGTAAAGTAATGTGAAGGCATTTTACATGAAGTAACATAAAAGTAATGTGAAGATAAAAATCAAGATTAAAAGGAAAAGAAAGATCAATAGTTATTATTTTCACATCTTTAGCAATAAGAGTGTAGTATTAAAGGTAAAAAAAAAGATGTGCTAGCAATATAACAAGTGGAAATGTAGGGATTAGCAAGGTGATGAAGGAGGAAATTATAATAGAGATAATGATTTAGAAGGTATTGTTAGAGCCAAGGTCCAATGCTCTAGAGATTATGCCATAATCTAGACTCTTATCAATTGCTTTTTCATAATTGCTAGAATTTTATTGTATTTTCTTGATTTTTTTTTTGCCTTGATCTCCCTTCATTTTACACCATTATGTGACCCTAGCATAGGATAATTTTCATCAAAAATATTTTAGTAATCACTTCTCTTGATTTATAGTCAAACGCTTATGTATAGCGTCTTACACTACAAGTTTATTTCATGTTATGCTTGTTTGGCCCTAGTGTAAGTACCTTTTTGTGTGATGTGCTCAATGAAATGTTTGTTCTTGCCCTAGTATTTTTCCTATTCTTTTCATGTTGAAATGTAATTTCACACTATGCTTGTTTTTATGCTAACTATTTGTGCAAATGTTTTAGCATAAATGTACAATTCATGATATTGCTAGTTTTCTTAATCATGTTCTTTTAGTTTTCACACTGATGTTCTAGTTTATGTTGAAAAATAGTTTACGCTAAAAAGTGGTTCATGTTGAAAATTATTTTTTAGTTATTTTCTCTTTTTATGTTGAGACCTTATGATAGCATAAGAGAAGTTTGGCAATTTTTAAATGTGTGTCAAAGTTTTTTTCTACACTATGTAAATTATTACCACCTATTATGTTTTTATGATATTTCATTTATATGCTAGCATGATTCTACATTTCATGATTATGTTGGCATGATTTAAGTTAGGAAAATTCTAGGCTATAGGTCATTGCTCAAGAAAACTCTAATGGTAGTAGAACTAGTTGACATCTTATGCTTTGTGGTGATCATAGTTCCAAATTGTCTAATCCCTAACATGTGCATCGATAAGAATACCTAGGTCCAGTTTCATCCTAGAGTAGTTGAATATTTATTCAATCTACTCTATAACTTCAATGTGATCCTCTAGTTAAATCTTAGTGTGTTGGTAATGGACATGATATTAGAGCTATCCTAGTTAGGGCCACAAACTACAGCTTGGAATACATGTAAGATGAAGACATATGTCATATCAAACTAGAGTACTAGGAAAGATCATATTTCTCTATATTTACCAATTAATAGAACTTTGGCAATAGGACACATATGCTAGTTTTAATGAAAATAACATAGTTTTACTAACTTGCAAAAGTTTGAGTTTGTATTTCACTCCACCAACAAATTCTTACTTGATTAATGTGTAAATATGTTTTATCTCAAATATTATCTATTATTTGAATGACACCTGAGGCTACCTTATTTAACTTTGTGAGTGTTCTATAGTTTTAGGCTTAAGGAAGGCCAACCTTTCATAGTGGATGAAACTTTGGTTCTTATCTAACTAGTCTTGGATGAATTCTCATTCGATGATATCATCAAGATTTAGATAGCAACCTAAATCATGTCTAAAATTGAAAGTCTTAAGAATTAGCACTCCAAAATGTAGCAAAAGTACATTGACATAGGTTTTCTTTATGAATTTTGAAAATACCTAGATTTTGACATAAAAACATCATTTTCCATAAGGAATTGGCAACCAACCAAGAAATATGGTAAGTATTCTATAGTTTCACTATTTATTAATTGGCTAATTTATTAGCATGGCTAATCAATTATGCTTTTGTATATTTTGTAAGGGAAACAACCATTACTATCATCACCTCAAGTAACATCGAAGAGAAAATTCTACTTAAGTGGGATGAGGTCAACAAAGCTTAAGAATGGTTAATAAATCTTACCCTTATAGAGATATGAGAAAAGATGAGTAAAACTAGGCTTTTAATTTATTCATGCTATAGAGTCCTTCCACTTCATTGACCGAGATGGTACTTCAGTGGACTCATTCAATAAGGCGGGCATACAATTTTATACATAAGTCCATGGTTTTCTAGTTATGTTAGACACTAGCAAGAACGTGTTATGAAAATTGTTGGTGTGCCTCATGATAGTGCTAACATGGTGAATTAAGGAGGTAAGAACTCATTCAAAAGACACAACTTAAATACTTGGTTGAATTTTTCTCTATGCGAATAGTTGTCAAGGGATGTTGGAATCCAAAATAAGTGAAACATAGCTACACCCCAAGATTTACAAAATTTTAGAGCTAAATGCTACCTAGTATAATTGAACTTGTAACCTAGGATTACCACACCAAGATCCATATCACTAGGCTAACCAAGTGGACAATTATCACTAGAAAGCTATTAGGAATAGATGATTAATGAACTTTATGCTTTGTTACATGCCAGGGCCTTTTCCATACTATTATCTCAATGAAAGACTATAGGCTTGTAGCAAGTGTGGGAAATAAGAAAAGATATATAAGATCAAATCCCCATCAACTAGGCTACTACATTAGTTATGGGGCTTCAAGTTGAAATCTAGAAACTATGAAAAATGATAACCTCAATGTACCATATACACTTTGCCTTCTTCATCTAATATCTACAAAGATTTGTAGAATTCTTGGTAGTTAAGCATAATAAGGCATGCTTTGAGAGGGATACCATATAACTCCCTCAACCTTAGGAAAAACATTTCCTAGATGTCATTTAAGTTCATGGTCCATCTTTGGAGGACATAGGAGAATTTTTGTTAGTGAAGACTAAAGTGATAAGTGGGTAATAAGGATCCTCCCATGACAATTGTGAGGGTTATCTAGTAGTGACTAGAGATCAAGTCGAATGAGAAAAATCAATATTCAAAGAAGCATAAGATACTAGAAAGAAGAAGGTAAAATTATTAGGAGTGGAGGAAAAGATACCTTCTTTTGACAAGCCTGAAGATCTCTATTTTTAAAAAATCAAAGTAACTAATCCTCATAGGAGCTACCATGAACATTAAAAAATTTGACCATTTCTATTTTTTGCATTTCAAGTTATCATGGCTTTACTAAAACCTTTTAAATTTATCATGACATAAGGCTGAATCTAGACAAGCTACAAAACTAGAACAAAGGTGCAAGGAAGAGGAGAAAAATGATAGGCAGGAAATGAAAAGGCTTCTAGAAGAAGCCTCTTTGACTTTTGAGGAGGAGAGATCTATGCCACCATCAAGCATCCCACCAGAATACATTTCTCTAATCGACCAAGGAAATTATGTTACATGTTTAACGTAATAGGAAATTTCCAAGGTAATTTAGCTAATAATGCATCATATGGTTGAATAGAAGTTGGGATCCCAAGGAATCCTATTCCCCTCCATGTTATGAAGAAAGCCTTGGATAGAAATATTTGACAACATTGAATTCATGAAAGGGATGATAGAGGATCTCAGTGATAGGCTACATCAAGTGGAACATAACGCTAGTAAGTGTTAGTAGTATGTTTAAGTTTCTAAATTGCATATAAAGCTATTGAAATATTAAATAATGTCTTTCTTTTAGTTTGGTTAGCTTCAAATCTCTATTAGGATTCTTCAAGCCATGTAGAGATCAATGATGTTCCTTCTATGTCACTGGAATGTGCAAATATACCACACATACTATATGAGATGGTAATGAAAGGGCATCTTCATGCATCAAATCCTTTTGGAAGAGAGGTCAAGAAAATAAGGCTTTATGGAAATGCATTTCTAATCTAGAGTCTTAAGTCCAAGCTCTCTCAAAAGAGAACTAGAGTCTAAAAGACTACAAGGATTTCATCAAAGATTATGTCACTAACATGGAAGTTCTGCAAACCAAGGAAATCTATTAGGTCCAATATTGGTATAAAATGCAAGGGATAGCTTCTGTTGCATGAGAAAGCTTTGAAAAAGACCTTAAGGTGGAATTGATGATGTAGAAGTCTATGGAATGGAGAGATTACTATGTATTGATTAGGGATTGGGATAAGACCCAAAAGGCCTATAAGAAACTATACAAGGTTAAAAATGACAAATATAAGAAAGCTTGAAAAGTTGAAGCCATTAAAGATGCAAATTAGAAATGTTTATCTTAGGGATAGAGGCTAGTGATTCTTTCTAGTTTTTTAGTCAATTTGTGGAAGTTATCAAGTCTCATAAAGCTTAAATTATGACTTTATCAAGCCAAACTTCCATGATATCCTTATCGGATAAGATTCCTGAATGGATAGACAATGAATGAGAGAAGATTCTTGAGGGAGTAAACTTGGGGAACATTGACTAGGAAAGCATATTAGAGTATGAAATCATGTATGATCTAGAGAAAGTTCTTCCACATTTTAGGCAAGAATATACTCTTTATTTCTCCATCTAATATAAGATATACAAATTTTCCTCTTTGTAGTTTTTAATATTTGTCACGGCTAATAATTGCATGTTTTGTTTTGATTTTCTAGATCCATTGCAATGGTAATGACATAGGTAATGATGGTGGGAATAGTAGTGATGATCATAGTAGGGATGATTCCTAGGCTCATGCAATTTAGTTTCTAGTGTTTATTATTTTTTATTTTTGTCTTAAATGGTCCTGTGTGATCTTTTTTATAAACTTGATGGTATATACTACTATGGTTTTTAATTGATAACAATCCTTTTTTTTCTTTATTTTATGTTTGATGTTTTTCTATTTTATTTTACATTTATCAAGATGAAAACATGCACAAATATTTGAGACATAAAGTAAGCAAAAAAAAACTTAACTTAGAAAGAAAAATATTAAAAGCATGGTTACAAAAGTGAAGAAAAATGTGCTATAAAGAAAAGGTTCCTAAACTACAAAGTTATTTTTGAATATTTGAAAAATTGGGAAACTTCTTTCATATGACTTTGTGCTCTCCATCTCCTTTGTTATCAAATTAAAAGGTAACTAATCCCAAGCATCATCTTAGAAGGACTCGCAATCTTGTTGGATGTTATTAGTTTCAATCACTATTATAGCCTTCCTATTGACTTCTAAGTTATCATTATTTGTTTGCAGTTTCTTTACATATATCCATTGTTGATTCTTCTTCAAAATAAATAGTGTTAGCTAATTGAGGAATAGCGTAATGACCATGAATAATAACTTCATCATCTTCATAGGAGACATGGATCTCTTAATGGATAGGTGTTGAGACCACATGCAGTTTTGCCAGTCATGACCTTCCTAGATCAAGGTGAAATTAGTTGTCTATTCAACTATTAAAAATTTATTCAAAGTGAGGAACTACTCCCCAACCATGAAATCTAACAATATAGAACCTCATAATGCTACTTGTAATCCATTGAAGGATTTAAGAATGAAATTAGAGGTCTCTTATATGATTTTAACTAAGCTCAAACACATGAAAATAATTGATAAAATAATATTAGTTTTGGCCTCATCATTGGCATGAACTCTATACACTTTGTATTGGCCAATTTGTATGATTATAAAAAGGGAAGCATGTAAGACTTCTTTGCTCTAAGGATCCACCTTGATCTCACTGTCATGAAACATAAGGTTTGTTTATTCTATCATTTTGCTATTACAAGATGGTGTGATGATGGAGTAAGTTGCATCTTCTTTCATAGGAATTTCTTCATGTATGATGATAGAAGACCAAAGCTTAATCAAGCTGCTATGATGTGTCTAAGAAGTCTTGACTAGATCATAGAGGCTCAGTGATATATTCTTTTATTTTAGTGATACTTAACTTATTCTATATCTATGAGAAGTCTTTGTTATTGGTCTAAGAGTTATCCTACTTCATGATCTTTACTTCCTCTAGATTTTCCATCATCTTTAACTCATGTTTTAAAATAAGTTACTGAGGTTGTTTTTTGACCTCTATTTTGAGGGCTTTTCTTGGTTGACTTGTTGATGTATGTTTGTGTAGTGGATTCATTGATCCTACTGATATAGGCATGGGCTTGAAAAAACTACCTATTTTTATTCTTTCTTCATTTAACAATTATCGATGGATTTTGTTGATGACTTCGTCTCATTAAACTTCTTTTGCCCTCATGATGGGAAACCCTTGCTAGTTAATGGATATGAAGTAGATGTTTTAGCTACAATGGGAGGATCCTATTTAGTTTTAATGGTGTAGTTTGTAGGAATTTGGATAATAAAAGATTCTTTAGTAGTTAAAGAAGCTACCATCATTCATTCAGGTTACATAAATTTTGTTGGTGGGATGTTTATAATGAAAGGTCCCTTAGGAATTAAAGGCGGTATCCTTATGACCAAAGGTTCCTTAGGTTTTGATGGCAGTACTTAGGATCTAGAGTTGTTATGAGGTACTTGGATCAAAAAATGTTTCTTAGGTGGGTTGGAATCACTAGTTATAGTAAATGTTACTAGCATATAAGAATCATTGCTAACATTTAAAGGATCCTTAAATACCTACATACTTCAATTCCAGGCCCTAACAAGATTGAATTTGTCTAGCATGAGCTCTTCATTTTCTTTCATTCTTTGTAGATCATCCTTTAGGGCTAGGTAGAAAGAAATTTTATGACCCAATCATTCGTGATAATAGCAAAACCTATCTAGATGGAAGTACTTAGGTAGGAGTGGATCATCTTTAATGGTCATAATAGGATCTCAAGCTATTTCATAAAGATGATCATGTCTTTTCTTAGCATTTTCAGATAATTACTTATGTTGACTAGAATATTTTTAATCAATTGATTGAGAAGATTAGAGGATTTCATGGACAATTTAGTATACTTAGACCAATCCTTGCATTCAAAGTTAGGCCTTATTTTCTTTGGAGTAGAGGAGACTAATGATTAGGTAGAAACAAAAAGCACTCACTATGATGATTGTGGTTATGGTATTTGATGTTATGGTTGGTCTTCTTATTTAGGGTCTTTAGTTATAGCAACTACAATTTTATGTGTCACTTGTTGGTTAGCCTTATCTTTATCTTTTCTAGCATGTTCATTTTTGTAAGTTATGTAAGCCTGATTATTACTAGCCTAGGTTAGTTCCTCAATGTTTTAGATTTGTTAAAAGGCTTGAACAAGTGAGTTCTAGTTTAGATAGTAGAGCTTGAATTTAATAAAATAATTAATGACTTCCTAAAAGATAGTCAATAGGTGAGTCTCAGAGATGGACTCAGAAAATTTTTTTAAGCTTTAATTCCATCTTTGAATAAGTTTTTAGACTGGTTTCAAAGGATCTTGCCTCACCTTCATAATCTAATCTAGCATGGTATCTAGCTTCTAGTTATACTTTAAACAATTGAAAAACTAGGAGATTGGATCATCTAGATGATTTGATAGAATTCCTAGGTAACAAACAATATCTATCTAGGACTTTTCCTTTCAGGTACATAGAGAATACCTATAATATTGTATGGTCCAAAGGCTATAACAAGAGACACTAAGAGTGAAAGATGATCAGATGAGCATTAAATCTCCTTTTCCATTATACTTAGCAAAATTTAGAATGGAAACTCCATCTAGTAAAGTTATTTGTAACACATGAGGGCTAATGGACTCATCTTAGTAGAAATCCATTATTTTTACAACCTAATATGTGCCACTTTAAGTTTCCATAGTTCCTTGGAAAGGTCCTATATCATCTAAAAGATTTGATCTAGACCTTGGAACATCATAGTAAATTGAGTAAGAGGCAAAATAGATTAAGTAGGAAATCTTTGTGCAACTAGTCAATGGATTGATGGTATGGGATTCATAGATGTAGTAAAGAGATTATTAAATAATGAAAATAATGTTTGCTAGTGTGCATGTGGTTTTGAAGGTACAACACTAATCATTGTGAAAGGTTATCACAAGGAAGAGGAAAGGACAATTTGATAGACTGGGTAAGGTTGTGACACAATTATTACATGGGGGAATAGAAGGTATAGTAGTGAAAATGATGCTAACATGTGATATTTGTTAAACCATATATGCAATGGGTAGAATAAGATGAACATAAGGGATAACAAGAGCAATTTGGGATAAGTTGATCATAAAAGTTTTTAAGGCTATATCTTGTAGGGGTTCTTTCATTTATGAATTAGCCTAAAAGAAGCTCCTTGAGTTAGTTGGTTCATTTTGAATTTTCTCCTAAAGTACCTTTTTATAAGTTATGACTTTCTCATCAACATTCACCAACTAGGCTAACATGTTGATATAAAATTTTGTAATTTTAATTTCATTAGATGGAGAAGGTATATACTTCTTTTCATTTCTATGAATTTCCTTATATTGATGCTTAGAGTCATGCTCCTTACACAAGATGCATAGGCTAGCTTGTATTTTGGCATAATGAAGTTATAAAAGTCTTTGGTGATGTTTGTGAAAGTAGGATCTTGGCCTAAACACCTAAGGGAATGATGATGTTCTACAACATTAGGATCTTTAGGAACATAGATGTTAGCAGAGTTTTGTTCACTTACCATGTCAATGATAATGTATGCTAAAATAAAAGAGGAATAATTCATAATCTAGTCAATATCCAAAGGTTGTAGCATAAGTGGGTAACAAGGTATAAGGTGAATGGAGAAGACTACACAACATATATACCATGATGTAATTACAAAAACATAATTATTAGAAGATAAGTATTGCAACATAATTTATATGATATATGTTTTACAATGTAATTCTCAAGGATTCTAGAAATAGGAAAACAGTAGAATTTTAGCAAAAAAGACTACAACATGAACCAAGAATTCTTACTAAAGGAGCGTGAGCATAATCTTGAAGTTATGCTATGTAGCTTAAACCATAAAAAAATAGCATAAACATAGAATAAGTATAAAAATGGAGATCAAAATAGAATAAACAATGTAAACTTGTATTAAAGCATGTACAGAAGTTTATAAAGTATAGATTTGGGTACAAGAGTTCAAGAAATTTCAAATGCTTGGCTACAAGGAAAGCTTTAGGGCTACTTTAATCATAAAATTTCTTTGGATGCTAGCTAACTATAGGGTGGATTTCTTCTTGAAAATGACAAAAGAACTATTTCACATGTGCAGCCTATTATCCTACCTCAAGATCCTCTTGTGAGAAAAGTTTTCTTTAGGATCCTTTTGTATGGAGGGGGTGCTCAAAATCCTCCTACGGGAAGGAGCTACTTTAGCTTACAAGTTTGCTATGAATTAGGTTTCAAATTCATTATTGTTAGTTTATGCTACCCTCTACTCTTACTATTGGATAGCCTGTGTGTTAAATGCCCCTTTTTGAAGCATCATTTCTAGTTTATATAGCCTTGAAGCATGTTGTTCTTCACATTGAGGTAATTAAATAGATCACCAAGTGCAATCAAGAATCTTATCTTCTCGAGCATTCAATTTTGTAGCATGTTTTCCAATATATTCTTTAAAATACGCTATGAATAAGAAATATGTTGGAACAAATTCATGCTAAGAGCTTTACATGTTATGTTGAGATTACATTCTGGAAAGTTGAAAATAGAATAAAAGTCCATAAGATGAGTTTTCTTAAAGGAGTTACAGTGTTTCTTTTACAGTTAACCTCTCCTTTAAAATTATCAAGGAATTACATGAACAAGAGTATGAAAACTTCTCAATTCATCTATTTTGAAATCAATATTTAGCCTTTCTATTTAGATTACTCAAAAATCATTTTAAAGATGTTTCATGAATGATATGAGGTAAATGATAGAAATTACAAGATCCAATAATTTCATATATATTTAAAATTTTTTATACTTTACATTAACCTCATGAAACTTATGGAAGTAATCATCTAGAAGTTTATGAAGATGGAAGACATCATGTTTCTCAAAGTGATGAAATGTTTGAGTATAGGCGAAGCTTGGTCATTAAGAAGAGGAATGGAATAATATGGAAATATTTATCCTAATGGAAGCAATGATGAAGAGAATATGAGAGGGTTATGATTTGGGTATTGGAAAGTAGGTAAGAAAACATTAGATGGTTTAGGACCATCAAGTATATTAATAGAAAAGAAAGTTAGTATTATGAACTCAAAGAATAGCATATTTGCATGTGTAAGATCATTAGCCTAGGAAGGTATGGGTGGAGCTAGTATAGGTGGAGTCTATGATGGATGAGGAATCAAGGAAAAATAAGTATTTGGAGAGGAAGCTTGATAATAGGGTGGCCTTGGATAGCATGATCTCTATGAAAGAGAACCTTGCAATTGCTAAACTTCAAATGAAATAGGGGTAGAAAATAAGATCATGCTAGAACACATGTCCATAATTGGAAATATAGTAGGAATGACCAAGAATCTCATTGCATGTCCTTTCAATAAATCCAATATGATCTTAGTCTTGTTAGTCTACCATAGACATTTTTTGTTTAACTTAGACTTGATGAGACAAGTGGTAACTAGTCAATATGATAGAATATAAAGCTTTTATTATTCTCAAAAACTTTAGAGTTAAGAACCCCTTGTTCTCTTGCTAGGGTCTCTTTGAGGCCTTCTTATTTGTAAATTATTAATGAATTATTGCACATGTTGTTGATGGTCCAATTGATGACATTAATGAAAAAGGTTGACATGTTGAGATCAAGGACATTCTTGAGACTCCAAAGGATCCACATGTATCTCATGATGATCCAATCCAAGGATTGTAAAAACATGTATTCATAAATGACTAGAGTAGCTGATTTTTAGGGATCCTCTAAATCATTGAGTTTGTAAGCATTCCTATGAGACTTTATGTGAGAACCTTCACCAAAGAAGTTGTTAGAAACCACAAAGCCTATGATCATGCCATAAAGAATAACATCCTCAATCATTGGTAGGCCTATCACAAGGATAATATCCTTAGTCTTGGCTAAAATCCTCTTCTCTTGAATGATAAATAAGATAGCATCCCATTTTCTAATACAAAGATGATGTCTAAGAGTGGCATGGTGAATAGACTTAAAATACACTATCATCTTCATTATTAGAATATGTTCTAGGTAGTAGAGAAATAAACATTGGTCATGTCAAGTAGCTCTCTACATATAGTTTAATAACCCATGAAGATATTGCAATGAAATTTTCTTAAAAGAAGTTGGATTCAACATAGGGAATACAAGAGAATTTATAGAGTGAGACATGAAAACAAGTAGTATGTGGCATTATTAAAAATAATCACTTTAATGAGGCCAGAATCCCTAGAAAATATTAGCATACCAAGGCATCATATGCCTCTTCCCAAATAGCAAGTCAACATGTAGGACATATTGTAGATTTTTTTATCATATGCATGAGATCTTAAATATTATTGTTGAGGGTGGCTATGAATTGACAATGATGGAATAACTATGATACCGAGTCAGTTGTGACATGATAGAGCATGCAAAATCTAGGGTCCTAAAAGCCACGTTTGATGGGATTATTCCAATTGAGGAAATAATTCTATATGTGGAGCCACATAATTACTTGAACATGGGAAATGACCAAAACTCTCTATGCATTGATGGGATTATGTTGTGATGGTAGGAAGAAGAGTTAATTCCAATTATGTATGTGGATTTTGTAATGTTCTATGATTTCTTGAGTGATAACTAATTGAGAATGTGTGTTGGCCAAATGAGAGGGTGGCATATTTATATGGCTTTGATACCAAGAGTGCATGAAATGATGGACTTGAAGAAAGATAATAGGTGAGAGAAGTGATTGGGTAGAAACACAAAAAGCATAGTTGGCTTGATTTAGGTCTAGGAATGAAGGTCCTTAATGTTCAGAATTCTAGGTAGAGGCTTGAGGTCATTGAAGGGGAGCCACATGTATCATGTTCAACAATCATTTGACATGACTAAACTACATGCTTAAGGGTAGGTTATTCCAAGTAAAATGAGGAATGATAGTGTATCATGAAAGCACTAGTTGGGTGAAAAACCAAGAAGGAATGGTTATCTAGGAATATCATGGTGAATTGTATTTCATGGTTATAATACATTACTAAAGTAGAGGTACTAGCCAAGATAAGATCCATTAAAAAAAAGTTGGAATAACCACTTGATGATGATGAGTTGGAAATGTGTAATACTAGTATCATCATTATGATTGGATTAAGTGACATGATCTCATTGAAGCAAATGTATCCATTCCCAGGTGTCAGCTTTTCTTTAGGTGAATTAGTTGACCAAGCTATCCACTTTCGCTAATGCTTATTAAGGTGGAATACTTGTTGAAAAATATGTGGGGATTACTTAAAGTACCATTGTAGCAAGGAGAATGCATCCCACAAAATACAAATAGAGGTCATGCTAGTCATTGAAAAAACATTGTAGATTTTCATACACAAAGTCCAAGTATTGAAAATAGTTTGACAAATCCAAGAGATCTTAGTGAATGTAAGTAAAACTTTTAGAATCAGTTTCAGTATTGTAGCTATGAATAGAAAAGAAAGGGAAAGATGTCAATGTATGTGTCTAGTATTAATTTAAAAGTGCCTTCCAAATGTGGATGATATGATGGAAATGATAGAATAGCCAATGTTATAGATGGTTGACTTGGACTAATTGACTTAAAAGATACAAAGACAAGAGAATAATTGAATCCTCTATCATAGAGTCTATGTAGCTTGAGTATGTTCACTAATTAAGATTATGATATTATTAGAATAATTTTAAATATGGAAAGGCCATGGTAAAGAGTTGATGAGCCCAACATAGGATAAACATGTGTTTAGAAGCTTAAAGTTGATGGTGAAAAGATATGATAATAAAGAATCATCGTATTGTAAATCTTGTGATGGCTAGGCACATTTAGATTGTTTTGGATTTGGATAGCATACATGTAGTGGAAAGAATGAAAGTTATTTATTATGATCACTAATTACAAAAACTAAGAACTTGCATTGTAACCAGGAGAGCTTTCCAAAAGATAATGTTAGAAGCTTTAGGAAGATAAATTTTAATAATGACAATGAGGATGGCAATGGTTTTTTTCCCAATGAAAATTTTCGTGTATAATAATGATATCATATATGATGCATTATTGGTAAAGGAAACTTGTTTAAATATAATTAATGATCTTGGGAAGAAGAGGGATGCAATTGACTAATATTTTGACATAGAAATTGTAGAGCACAGAGCAAAGGTTGATGAGCCTATAATGTTCTAGGAAAATGAGGGATTGTTTCTTGGAAATAAGAGCTATAAAGGTGGAGTTCCAAGACCTGAGGAAAAAAACCCGATTAGATGATCTCCACAAAGATATTAACGAGGGTAAGATGAACAATGGACTAGAGAACTATAAAAGATTATTGGCCCATCCATCAAGACCAAGTGCTTTGTTTCTATGGGAGGAAAAGGATGATGGATTTGAGGTCCCCAATAGAAAGAGATGATCCTACTGTATTAAAGGATGGAGATAATAATTATTGACAAGAATGTAGGAGATGAATTCAATTTCATAAGTGGTGGAGGAGAAAAAATTTTGGAAAGAGATCAAGGTTTTGCTTAATGTCTATAGTAAAAGATAGTTGCATTTTTTTTCTTGTTAGTAGTGGCTTGTTGATAAAAATTAATGGGTGTTATGATCCTCATCATTAAGTCAGGTAATTCATGAATACTATTGCCAATAAAGCTCCTTAGCTATCATAATACTATGAAGTTATGTCTGCATTAATTAATATTCTAATGAGGTTGGATCCACAACATTGATTGTAGTAAGTTATTGATGGAGTTACATCTACAAAAGGATCATGTAGAGATGCTTATGTTACTAAAGAAGGATCATTCATAGGTTTTAGAGAAGAACATCAATGGGCTATCATAATTTGTTGTTATTCTTCCAATTAGATAGAATAAGATCTTGAATGTATGGTACGTTGGGTTATAAGGAAATGAAACAACTAAGTTGAAGGAGAATTAGAAAATGATCTAAGAAGCTTTGAGCACCACATGTCAAAGTTGTAATGGCACTACTTTGGGGAAACACCACTTGAAACCACCCAACAGTTCTAAAGTAGCTGAATGTTTTAGAAAAGACTTAAGGTGGACTATGCCTTAATGTCCTCAAAAACCTATGAGCATAGGATAAATAAACAACTCACATGCTATACATTAGTCCATGTTTAGGAGCATTGCAAGGATGTCTTTATAATCACATAAGTGACTAAACCAATATAACACACACAACATACTCAAGAGAACTACCATACACATAGATACTTCATTCTTTAATAGAGTTAAGATGTGTTCCTACTCTAATGCATCTAGCCATAAGCCCCATTCCATAAAGAAGGATAGTGGTCTAAGCATAAGACCCAAAGCTCCTCTGCAATCCTACATATCCTCTTGATCTAGCATATAAAGAACTAGAATCATGTAGTTCTTTAATGATAGTTAAGATGGCATGGAACCTATAGGGAACTTCACACTCCTCCTAACCCTAATTTTTGAAGGGAATTAGCCTTTGCTTTACCAATAAGGAATACCATCTCATGAGTGGCGAGGTACCCCTA
>MNCI01015696.1:200336-232777 GCA_015680685.1 Gnetum montanum | reverse complement strand
TACTGGGTTACCAAGCATTACACACATGCTCGAAGTGGTCATACTAAATGCACTTAACTAGGAGAGTCAAGGGTTGAGAGAG
Organism: Gnetum montanum; assembly: GCA_015680685.1. NCBI lineage: Eukaryota > Viridiplantae > Streptophyta > Gnetopsida > Gnetales > Gnetaceae > Gnetum > Gnetum montanum. The sequence goes on along the minus strand of MNCI01015696.1, from coordinate 232,695 downwards.
ATTAATTAACTAAGAAAGCATTTAAACATTCAACAATAATTAATTACTATTTAGCTTAGTCCATATGTTGCAAGGTTTATCAGAAAGTTCGTCTTTATTGTCGTACACAAATGTGTGCTTAGGTATACTTTGCTCGAATAAAGATCCATTCACTTTAAGACTCCTACTGTAGGCACTTTGAAATTATTCTAACTCTGGAATGGTAAAACTACAAGAGTTTAGCTAAGGGTCTAAGTCTAAGTGCCTAGAATAGGGAAAGCTACCTCTTTTTTATAGAAATTGCAGTACGCGATATCGCGGCTCATCATAATCCCATGAGTGAATAAAAACTCGTCCTCTAGTTCCTTACAAAATATTGGGAAGGTATGGGATTATTGACTTGAATGACACTAATGGTGAATGGGGTAACATGTGAATAGATCATCATTACAATACATGGCAACAATAGTGTTCATGACCACAAGAGTGAACAATATGTACATTTGACATCCAACCTTATTTGGCAACTGAGAGAGAAGAGAGAGAGAGAAAAAAAAAGAAGTCTGTTACTGCCAGTGCCAAGATTGCACCTTCTATTGTCCATCCATAACCCGCCATCAATCTTATCCCTTGTATAACGATTCTAGCACTAGTCCATTCTAAGTGTTCCCTCTAGATCCACTCCATTGTTGTATGATTACCATTTGCACACACAACACAGTCTTATATTAGCAAGGGTAAATGAATCACAATGCAGTTGATACCTTGCCTCAGTGTAAGGTCCATTGGCTAAGTTGTGATATGGCTAATGCAGATGCTGGAGACATAATATTGGTGACTACCCAAGGTGTAGGGGTTAAGAGAAAATTGAAAAAATTGGACCAGGACTCCCATGACTAAGAGCAAACCTCCAGTAGCGATAGAATGTAAAAAGATAAGGAATAAGAAAGACAGAGAAAAAGAAACAATGGCAATGCCGATGAAATGCATGTTAGAGATGGAAATGAACAAAATAAATGGTGATTGCAAAAATTTTTAAGAGAAAGAAGTTAACTGATGCACCAAATAGGAATGCCAGTGGATCCTCCCCAAAGCAGGCTCATGCCCTTAATGCCCTGACAATCCCACATTCAAAAAGTCCGTAGGCTCTGGAAATTCCATTTGGAAATAAGATTTAAAGTCTTAACCACAAGAATTTACCAAAAATAGAATAATGCATCAACCAAAATATGGACTATTAATACAACTAGCAATGAGGTGGAAAATGGGGGAAGAATAATGGAAAGAAGAGAATGGAATGGAGTCTTAAGAACAAGGTGGTGTATAGCCCCTTGTGTATTAATGGTTAATGTGACTTAGTAGATCTCATTCCAAATCCAGCCTCAAATAATCCACATCTAGTGACTTCACATTAATACATTTGGCTAATTCATCCACTTAAAGTAACGAGAATGTTTCTGCCAAAACGTCACCACCATTCCGACGAAACGAGAAAGGAGAAAGTAGGAAATGAGAGAGGGCCTTAGTTAGAGGGAACATGTTTTTTTAGTTCCATAACCAATGCTTGTAGTCCATATGCTTATTTCGTCTAAGGGGTGTGCTTTGAATTCTCACTATTTATTTATTTATTTTTTTTGTGTGAGAACCACACCATGCAAAGACTTGTTATTTTTATTAGCTCAATCTCCCAATAATGGAGCAACATCAGAATGGTAAGGAAAACTCAAGAAGAAAACATCCAAGCACCCAAGAGAATGGCCAGCACAAATGCATCAAATCCCCTTGAAGTCACACCTTTTTCAATCCTTGAATCCTTCTTTAGTTTGAGAAATACCCAGTCACCAATTCGTTGATAGTTCTTATTATTGAAGGAAAGGGACTGTACAGTTCCAAGCCAAGAGAGACCATAGAAATTCATGGATGCATGGATGACGTGGACTCATTGCCTGTTATATCAAAAGAACCATACCTTAGTATCAACATTATAACTCAAAGGTAAAATCCAAACATTGGCAATCAATAGAATACAGTTCATACCACCATCAGGAGCACTTATTAGGTGATGAATCTAACAAAATAAAACAAATAAACACACAAATAAATGAAAAAGTATGAACGGTGTTGCAAAACAAAAACAAGAAAAGTGAAAAAAAATTGTAAAACAAAAACTTAAAAAGGAACTGAGGGCTTTGATTGATCAGCATAGGTGGCCATCTCCCCCATGACTGAGTTGAAAGGAGGATATCCAAAATAATGAGTGAGGTCATCCTTTCTCCAATGTGTTATGTGCATTGACCATTCTAGATTGATGGTAAGGTTTAGTCTATTGCACATGAACTAGTAATCTTTTATCGGAATGCTTGTTTGAAGTTTTTAGGAATTTTCAACTTCCCCCTATTGATGTTTTCAGGTTAAGGGTTAGAAGTTGGTGACACTCATGCTCCAATGCATCTATGCTTTCGACATGGGCGTAAGTTGTTCCCCCAGTTAGTTCCATGCATGTTGGTGAGTTACTCTCTTGATTAGCTATCAACCATTGGGTGTCTTCTTATTGTGTGGTTGCTACATACAGGCACTTTTTTATGTTAATTTCTTGGGCACACTAGTTGCATGCAGGCAATGTTGAACATTCTTGTACGTAATCACACCCTGTATCACTGTATGTGATGCATGGAACTTTCTTCTTCTCGATCTTCCCAAAAGTGTTTTCCTTAGATATTTCCAGGGAAAGATCACGGATTCCTAGGCGTGTGTTTATGGTACTTAGCCATGCCCTTCCCATTATTATTGGGAAGTCCCTTTTGTCATTGTTTACTTGTATCACTAGAAAATCAGCTGGGTATGACCACCCACACACAGTGGTAATGATGTCCTTCACCAGTCCCAAGGGAATAGTGATGGACTGGTCAGCCGACTCTAAGCAAATATTGCTCTTCTTTAGTGGAGGCAAGTTCCAGGCTTTATACATCTCTTGTGATATTAAATTGACTTCGGAACCTGAGTCCAAAAGAGCTTTACATGGTTCATTCCCAGCAACTTGGAGATAGATTAAAGGGCTTTCGAGGTCAGAGAATTTCCTGGGAAGGTGGCCCTTCTTAATCCAGTCAGTGATAGCATGTGTTAACATAACTGTATGCGTTGAGCTCTATTTTGGTTTGAAGGGAGCTCTGAAGCCTTATTTGATGGCAAAGCGTTCAGAGGCTCAACGGCTTGTGGTTGCGAGAGCTTGGTTGGACTGTTGGTCCTAAAGAAAGGTCTTCTCTTTGTGTGGTTGTTAGAGCCAGTAGCGGGTTGAAGGTTTACAGCTCTCATAGCATTACGTTGCTATGGTTGAGTGGGGAGTTTCCCTTGCATTGCTAGAGCAAGTGGTAATGGAGCTATCGGTGTGAGAGTTGTGGATAAGTTTGGAGGATGGTATGTCTATGGGTTATCTCTCCTAGGAGAAGGAGTCCTATAATACTCCCGAGCTTGGTAGTCATGTTGTGGTGTCACGTGACCAACAGAGTCATGTGGAGAGATTGGCTGCTGCACGTAGTAGCCATATGGATCCGGTTGTTGGTAAGGGTATTGTTGTTGTGGTGGTGGCATCCCCCATGACTGTGGGTATTGCCACTGCTGTTATTTCTCAATAGGTTGTGGCATAGTTCCATTTGGATAATACGTTAAAGGTTGGTGGAACTTCCTTGGGTTACCTTGGGGATAAGGTAATCATCGGGGTGCTTGCCATTTGTTAAGTCGTGGGTTGAGTGCATACACACCAGACTCTTGTAGATGTGAGATTACTGGGCAACATCCCTTAGGATGGTTGTATTGGCATATCTCACATCCACCGTCATTGTCTGTATTAGAATCCACAACCTCTTCGGTGATGGCCATTTTACCCTTGCCTTTGTTACGTGCATTGTCCATGTCCCTCTTTTTCTTTTTGTCATAGTCACTACCTTGCTCCTTAGACTCCTCTACAATTTTAAGAACGGTTTCAAATCTACTATCTAAGGAGTTCCATATTTGGTCTACCTTTGCCGACACTTCTGTTCTTAATTTTTGAAGCAACAAGGTTTTCCTATGCACCATCTCTTCGAGTGGTGACTCGTCCTCCTCCTCACAGAATCTCACTTCCCTTTTTCAGAGGGAAGGATCGCGGTTGTACTCTTTCACACTTTCTCTCTTATGTAGCTCTTCCTCTTCCTTGGCTACTTGTTCCAGCAATCTATGGACCTAATGGGACCTAAGCTCTGATAATCTCCCTTGGGCATACATTCCAATGGTTCTCCTCATTTCATGCCTAAGCCCATCTACAATATGGTGTAGTTGATCCTACTACGAGTAACCATGGCCTGGGCAACGATGTAACAATGCATAATAACAGCCCATGGAAACATCCAAGGATTCATGATTTCCCTTCTTCCATCCTTGGATTTGCTTTCGCAGGTTGGACACCTAGGAGTACGTTTGATACTTATCATTAAACAGTTCTAGGATCGTACTCCACCTGTGAATGGATTTCGGTTCTAAGGACTAGTACCAGCTTTCTGCTTCTTTTACTAGTATCCTTGGGAACAACTTTAGTTTTTACCATTCATTCTCGATGTTCTGCAAGGAACATGCATCATGAAATGCCTGTAGGTGATTCTGAGGATCAATGTTGTATCCCCCTTCAAATCGTGGGATGTTATTAATGTCTAACCTCTTGATCCTGCTATCTTTTTGGTGCCTTGTGGGAATTCTTATGGCCTCCATGATATCTAACATGCTTCAGGTTGCGAGTAGGGGTTCTTCGTGGTCATTCCATTCATAACGTCTATGATGTCTATGCAATTCCCTACTCTCCCTTCTTCTATGCTGCAATTCTCTAGAGTACCCTCGTCCTCTTTCTTGACTCTCTCATTGAGGCTTCTCACTCTATTTACCTTTATCCTCATAGTTAGGCTCCTTATGACTGCATCCTGATACTGAAGGAGAGGGTGAATGTGACGATGAAGGTGAAGAAGAAGGAGAACCATTACCATAACGATGTTTCCTACCTTCTCTTCAGTGGTCCTAGCCCCGATCGTGATTACAATCAGAGTGCCCACCCTTATCATGTGTTTGTGTTTCCTCGTTGAACACTTGGTGTTCGTGGGGATCAGAACCAGGATTATGAATTGTGGAGTGGAGGTTCTGATACACCATCTCCTGACCATCGTTAGGAGGGGGAACATCGTTTTGTGGAGAACCTATTGAAATAGGTTCACCACCCTCAATTTCGCTCAAGACGGGTGGAGCGTTATGGGGTCCTTTGCCCTTCAACGATGTATAGTATCTCTCCTGTCGCAAGTCCCTTTGACGTTGCGCTTCTGTGGGATGGTAATCCCTTGTGTCATAATCGCATGCAACATATTCCGTGTATAACTGTGACATGCCTACTCGTGTGAGAGCACAAAGAAGTATGTTGGGGACTGCTCAATCTAGAGGCAACACTATGTTACCTTCCAAGTCTCTCCAACACAGTTGTTCATCTTGATGAAGAATAAAGGTAAAGTCATGTACATACTCATCATGATGAATATATACCACACGAAACTATTGAGGCATTGGTGGATCTTGGTTACGTGTGTTGTGCCACTGACTGTCTCTTGTGTGAGTCCTAGGCGGTGAAGTACTTTTGTGTGAAGAAGAAGAAATTTTTGTCTTATTCGGTGTGCTGTTTACCATTGTCTTATCTTTTCCTGATTAACCCTAAGGGTTCGTTCTAGCGTCCCAACGATATGAATGATCTCCTATGTTCTACGTAACGCACAAACAACTAAGTCCCCGGCAACGATGCCAATGATGAGTGGCGAGGTACCCCTACACTCAACCATACAAATACGAGCATCTCACACGCGATCTGGTCAAACTCCAAGGACTAATTGCTTACATGCCTTAATGGAATACTTAAGGTTAATCAATCATTGTCTTCCCAAACTTACTTGTATTGTCACGGTTGTATGGTTAAGTAAGCTTGAGGTATATGATTTTTATATCTTTTATCTTTTTAACATCTTATGCTAATAGGGGAAGGTGAAGAGAACTAAGTGACTAACTTTCATTAACTAGGTTCTAATTGTCCTAGCACCAGTATCCGTTCCAACTTGCCACACACACCTTAAACCAGTGCAACGCTGCTGGGATTACCAAACGCTACTCGTTACTAGGTTACCAAGTGTTACACATGTGCTCGAAGCGATCATACTAAATGCACTTAACTAGGAGATTCAAGGGTTGAGAGAGATTAATTAAATAAGAAATCATTTAAACATTCAACAATAATTAATTGCTATTTAGCTTAGTCCATATGCCACAAGGTTTATCAGAAAATTCGTCTTTATTGCCGTACACAAATGTGTGCTCAGGTACAATTTTCTTGAATAAACATCCATTCACTTTAAGACTCCTACTGCGGGCACATGGAAATTATTCTAACTCTAGAATGGTAAAACTAGAAGAGTTTAGCTAATGGTCTAAGTCTAAGTGCCTAGAACAGGGAAAGCCGCCTCTTATTTATAGACATTACGACAAGCTACGATATCGTGTACACGATATCGCGGCTCATCACTATCTAACGTCTTTTCTTCTTAAATGAAAAGATGTCCTTGAAGCTTATGCCTTTGTTCATACAATTTCTAATAATATATAGTAAATTAAATATTGAGGATATCAAGAAACTTAAATTCCATCTAACAATTAGAGACAAAAAGGTTTAACAACTAGGGTCATCAATTGTAAAGCACAAATGATGAGCTCAACTTGACATCCAATTGAAGCATAAGAATGCTCATGCAATCTAAGTCAAAAAAGAAAAGGCTTGTTTTTTTTTCATGAAAATGTTATCTATCTTTTAACTTGGATCAAAATCTTCTCACTTTACATGCATGTAATTAACTCCACCTTTGGCAATTATGAAGAAGTGTAGAGACAGGGTAGGAATTTGTGCTTCATGCTTGAAGTCAAAGCCAAAGAATGTGTACTTCCTACTTAGAGTGATGATAGAGAATGTGGGCTTCCCACTCAAAGCCACATTTACGAATATATAGTCCCTACTCAGAGTTATGATCAAGAACATATGCTTCCTTCTTGCAACTACTATTAAGAATATGTACTTCCTACTTGGAGTCACTCTACCATATGCTTTCTCCCTCACACACTCACACACACTCTTTCTTTCCCTCATTTTATGTGTTATTTATTTATTGATTTTATTTTATTAACACGTGCTCTCTCTCTCTCTCTCTCTCTCTCTTATCCTCATACACATTACTACTTTGGTCCATCCAATAAGTGGTAGTACTAAACTAGCCACATTCCATCCTCCTTAGAACAAACTATTTTGGTAGAAGATTTGATTATCCATCTATTGACAACCAGTTGGGATTGTCAACATTGGGGGGCCTTCAGGTCTCATAACCTTTGGAGGTCATAGGATCGAAGGTGTTCTTCAAACAAGGTTTAGGTACTTGCTAGTTTATGGCAACACCAAGGCCCAGATACCTCCAAATAGACTTAATAGTTATGAAACAAACTAAACGTGAGTATGCATTTACTGTTGTAAATGTTGAAATGGTTGGGTTATGTGTGAAATTGTAATTGACTATCATAAAAGAAATTCAGCTAACTTTGTCAAATACTATGACTTGTTGAAGGTTCCTATTTTATCAAGTCACTTAGTCTATATAAACCCTATAGTACGATTACTTGTAACAAATAAAATTTTGCAAAAACATTTGAGCACAATTCTACCAATCTACTCCTAATTTTCCCCAAAGACAAAATTCCATAAGAAAACTAGAAATAGAGCAAGATTCAATGGACTTAGAAAGTGAAAAGAAAAGAAAGAAAATTTTTGTAAAATCTCAAATACTTAAGCAAGATAAATTAACATGAGGAAACACTTCACAATAAAGATATTCTAATTCAATCTAACTACGAATTTTTCAAACCCTCTAAGCTCAACAAGCAATTTCATAAAAGACAATCTTATTATGCTACCAAAAATGTTGCATAAATGACAAAGTATGAGTCTCTATTTTGGCTTGCTAATATTTGTCAAAATCTTCATTCAACAAAACCTTTAAAAAAATTGACAATTTCAGGATTGAAATACTAAGGCAATATACTTTAAAACAATGAAGCTATCTTAGTCGTCTCAAAACACCAAAGATTTTTCTAAATCCTTTATGCTCAAAATAAGCAATTTCATTAAGACTTTACTATTAAAAGGTTCTTGAGGCTTTTCAATAACATAAGCTCTTCTATAGGTAATCTTAATAGGAATCTAATATTGCACAAAAAAAAAGTTATAAAAGCAACCTAGAGAAAATCCCAAAATTAAATGCCAAGCACAATATTACCTATACTATTAGCTAAGAAACAAAAACAAAATGGGAAAAAATAAACTCACAAGATTATAACAAACAAGCTAAGTTGATGCCTTTAGCAAGCCATGCTTTTACCATCTTTAATATTCTTCAAAATTGTTCAACCCCTTTTTTCTCTTTTTTTCCACCCTTGAAGGCCCTTTTATAGTAACCTTAGGGTAGTTACAATAATCATGAAAAGTTAAGGGTATTACAAATATCTAGAAACATTAATTTATAACCACCCTAGAAGTTATAACTTCCATAGGAAGTTATTAGAAGTTTGAGCTATGGTTGCCAAGTGTTTTATTGGCAACAAATATCATGGAGATAACCATAGGAAGTTACAAAAATTTGAGAAATACATGTCATAGTTAGAAAATGTCCTATGAGTAATTATAACCTTACAAATATCAGGGAATATAATTGTAACTTCCATGAGGAGAAATAAGTTATTTTAAAAAATATTAAATCCTCATAGAAATTAAAGTGGTAATTGTCACATGTTTATAAATTCTTGGTAAAAACCTCCTTTCAACATTAAAAAATGACCATGTATATAGTAATGCGGATAATCTTTATAAAAATAAGATTATGTGGCCTTAGGGCTTTGTGTATCATTGCATTCACATTTATGTGTAACCCTGTGAAGGTCTACATAGTCCCAGTGGCTTTCATGCCAAAAGCTGGACGTTCTTGGTTTTGTGTTGTACTGTCGTCGTTAGCCACTATTTGTCCACCTTTGCTACCCCTTTTGCCGCACACACTCCCAGATCTTGAGCTGTTGGAGTCTCATGGTCACGCCTCTATCAATTGTTGCAGATTTTCCATCTGGATTTGTATCAACAGCGATGGAGAAGAAGTCGCGTTATTGTTGCTCTATTTCCCACCAGTGGATGATCTTTTTCCATGGCACCATCGATCTGCTCCTATTGTTTCTGCAGTTGCCTTCTCTATTGCATCTCAACAACAAACCCTGTGTTTTCTTGTCAAATCTTGAGAATGGACAAAAATAATGAAACTTCTCCAAGCTCGTAGAAGTACTCCTGCTGCTGCTGCGAAGCCACAATGAGGGCGTTGGTGATGTCAATACTCTAATACCCTGTTATTGCTTGTTTTTTCCTTCATCATGTGATCTGAAGTCACGTTTTAACAAGGAATTTAGAAGCACGAATAGAGCACAAGAACATCCATGGTATTTTTGTTTTATTTTTATTTCCAGGTTAGGAGCTTCCTTTCTAACTCTAAAGGACAGTAGCTCATTTTTGTGATTTTTGTGTTGTAGATGCTTGGCACAACGGAGATTAGGGTTTCAATCCTATACAAGCAAAGACGTTTTTCATTATGCTTTCTTACTTGGGACCTACTCATATGAACTCAATTTACACAAGAATGGCAAGTGCAAAACATGGGCATCCAGCAGCAACCCTAGAATTTTAGAATCAATTTTGATGAGCACATTAACAATATGTGTTGTTAATAGACGTGGTGCTCAGGTTCTAAATTCTTGTTTTAGGCATAAAGTATGCAATAATACTGTGAATTTTTCTTCTTTCCTTCTCCCTTTGGATAAAATTGATAACTGTGAAAATTCAGCATTGTATCTTTGATTTTTATTTTCAAAAGTTAGGCATTCTACTGCATAGTTTTGTTTAATATTGGATAACTTCTAGTTAGATTTCATGGATGCATCTGATAGCATCACCATAGCTGTTCACATCAATATATTGTGTAAAATACAACCATTATTGCAACTATTCAAACCAATAAACTTTGTGTTTTTCAGCATTTTACTTGCATTCTATAACCTATATATAAGTACCACTTTCATAACCTATATATAAGTACCACTTTCATAGGTTATACTCCTTGACTTTCTCATTGCATTATCGCACAATTTTTTCTCTTAAACTCTGCCTTTAATTTCTTAGCATAACAACCTGACTTTGCATCCAAATACTTTTGTGTTGTGACAGTCTCCATTATACTCATGATTGTATATACACTGATTTATAAAGTGTGAACCAAATTTATACTCACGATTGTATATACACTGATTTATAAAGTGTGAACCAAATTGAGAGGAACTGGTAATCCAACCAAGTATATATTGCACTCTTTCCATTAGCCTTATCTAAAATATACTCATTCCACTTATGCAATGAGAAACTGGTCTCATGATTTTATCATCTTTGAATCCAAAGAAACCTATGTATCCAACTTAATAAAATTATTCCAATGTGCTAGAATAATTTTAAGAAAATAAGATGTCTATTACAATGTGCTCCATCATATGATGTGAATGTGCTAACACCATCTTCTATCAAGATGGTTAAACATGAAATCCTATTTCATATTCACTAGTATAATTAATAAAGTGATTTGACATTGGATACAACATTTGTTACATTCTCCCATAAAATAAGAACCACTATCTATCACAATATTCATAAGCAACCTAGAACATTTCATCACATGGATAGAAAAAAATGTCATCCAGTGCTCAACTATCCAAGATATTGAACATGGAATGAAGGTGGTGAACATAGAGATTCATCCATGACAATCACCATAATTCCAAAAGTATTATCACATATCACACTATTTACCAATTGCAAGTCATGAAATCAAGCACATAAGTTCTTTTATATATGAGCATTTACAAGCCAACAACCATGCATCATGTTTGCTAAAACTATAATTTTTTCTTTTTTCCTTTTATTTTTTCTTTTCCTATAACTAGCAGTTGTTTCTAAAACTAATCATTACCGACTACATTTCAACTAGTTGTTAACTATAATGTGATTTTCTCTCTCTCTAACACTTGAGAAATTAATTGCAACCAATTATGAATCTAGTATGATTTTAGATGTCTTGCAAAAAAAAAAAAATGCAAGCTATGGATGATACAATGCATCATGTTGTTTCACATAAGGATGAATCACCATCCACATTAGGAACTACTCCTTAAGCCAAATGAAATTCTCAATTAGGAAAATTTAAATAAAAATACAAAGATATTAAAACATCTAAGAACTTCATACACATATCACTACCCTAAAATAATGTCATGAGGACACTCCCCATAAACATGAGAATTTTACATAGGACAATTTGAAATACCATCAATTTTCTTCTATGTATTTTAAACTAACCAATTAAGGTACCATTGATAAGGGATCCTCACATGAAAATCCAAGTGTTAATTCACAACACACAAACACAACACTATCACATTGTAACACCAAATTATAGAGTCTTGAGGCATTCAAAACAAAGACTTTTCACAAGATCAATAGATATAATGATAGCCACACAACAAAAGTAACACGTTATAATAAGAAGCATCAATCCCAATGATGAGTGATCCAATGACAATTTTATATTATTTTGTAAGCCTCGATGCATAAACTTATTTGTGTGCACTCAAACTTATAGTTTTGGCTTGTTTCAATGAGTGTTGATACATCATTAGTTCTACATCATGTGGTGTGCTACTTCACCAAGTGTGCTACCTCTTGTGGTGCACCACTACTTCTATTACAAACTTAAAAAATATAAATATCCAAGGAGAAAAGCTTCAAATGTTCTTTAATTTCTAATTTTCTTTAATATAAGATCTTCTACTCCTCCCTTAGGTAAGTGTGTAATTTATTTTTACTATGTGTTTTATATCATTACTTCACTATGCAACAAGACTCTATCAAAGTGTTGTCATGCTTTTGTAGCCAAAAATCATTTAGTCAACACAAATTCAAGTGTTTGCACAATAAATAAAGCTCAATTTGATTTCCTTAAAATTTATAATTTTATTTTATTGAATCTTGATATAATATGTCAATGAATTTATTCATTAAATTTAAAAATTATAATTAAATTAATTTTTTAGATAGATTAGTGTAGTTGTGTGAAGCTTTGCGATGATTCCACCTTGCCTGAGGAGGTCATATCTATATAGAATGGTTTTGAACCATCAAGGGTATGACTGAGGAAATTTTATTGCTTTGTGTATTAGTGTCACACTTGTCCCATAAGGGATTACAACATGGTTTGCATGTGTATTAGATTTCTAAGTTGCATCTATCTTGTAAGGGATTGTGACATGAAGAAGTATTTTATTTCTTTTTCATGTGTGAACATTGCACTTGTCTTGTGTAGTTTTGCAACAAGTTTTAATTTTTTTATATTTTTATAAAATACATTAAAATTATAAAAATTATAGAACTATCATTTTTCTACTATGGCAACATGGGTTCCTTCCCTGATATCGTATGTAGAATAATATTTTCATTTATTAAACACAATGATATACATAAGTAAACTTTGTAATTCATGTTCTCATCATCTTTCGTGTTTATGACTAGCTTGCTATGCATACCATTGATAGACCTCTTGTGATCTCAACTAGGGGACTCCTTATCATTGGCGTTGTTTATAAGGAAGACATTTATGAATTGATTATTTTACTCATACATTCACAATTTTTCTTTTGTTTTTAAGTTCATTTTATAAGAAATATAGAACCAAAGTAATCATGGCTAAACTAAAAAAGAAAAGTAGATTGCACCAAAAGCCTCAATTGGTCCAAATTAGGTTTAAAATTATGGTAAATGAAGCGGGACCTCTTACAGTGGTGACATCAAGAAAAACTGAGATGATGATGCAATGCACATAAACAATTTTGCAAAGAACCTAGGAAAGTTGCACCTTCTGCCATTGAGAAGGTCTTGTCCAATCAAGGCTTCATGAAGGATTTGACAAATTACAAACACATGTCACCCTAATAATTAAAGTGTATCACTCATGAGAATTAAGAGCTTCATGATATGATTGTGGAGTAAGAATATGAACACATACATGCTGAGAAGTAGGTAGGACCTTCTCCTAAAGATTCTCATTGCTACAACATGAATGATCCTAGGGGAATGAGGTCCATGCACCTTTGTTCTTGGGGTCTAAGCTATACCTATAGTGATATGAAGCATTTTGTCATCCTTTGTTTGTCTTACCTTCATTTAAATTAAAGTGTTAATGATTTGGATGATTCAATGTTCTTATGAATCTACTAGGATCAAATTCATGAAGAGGTTTGCATCCCAACTAAAAGCATTGATGAGACAAGAATCAATGAGGTTAACATGATTGACATTTCCACATTCAATGAGTAGTTAAATAATTGATTCATGTAGCTTCACTTTCAAGCATTTATCATCACTTATAAGCTGTAAGGGTTGAATAGTAATTGGTAAAAACTTCATCTCTTTTCTCATACTAACTGATCATGCTATTCCACCCAATTCCATCTCCTCTTGGGTAGACATGTAAAATTTTTTAATATTAGATTTCAATCTTATGGTTGAGTTGCAAACCTTAGAAAGAAGATAGTAGGATGAGAGTAGGATACAAATGAATCATTAGATGTGATCATAGAATGGTACAATTTCATGTTCAATTAATGTCCAAATCATGGGTTCAGCAAACCTGAGAAATTAATGCATCTAGTATAAGGATATGAGCATAGATTCATGATAGGGTGGATATGCATATCATGAGTAATCTCTATGAGAGCTTAGTGGCTAAAATTGTAGTTGTGCTAGATTCTATGACCATAGTAGAAGGTGAATGACATAAGCATATTAATGTAGAGGAAGTCAACACAACTTTCTAATGTTAGAAGTTCATGTAGAATGCTGAATGTAAGACTCAACATTTGGATGTTGTTGAATTCATTATGTAAGAAAGCATGAGAACCAGGAAGACCGTAGCAAACCTTGCCAATGTTATTAATAAGACTTACAATGTTCTAAATCAAAAGATGACATCAGGTCTTAACGATTTGAAAAATGAAGTTATTGAAGTAATTGTAAAAGTAGTTTCACCATAAGTTAGGATTGATGGAACAAAGATAAAGGGTATGAGGCCTTACCATGAATGGATATATTACCCTTATGATCCATTTCTTTAGCCACAATAACATCAACAATGGATGAGACCTAATCCTTGAAACTTAACACCTTGGAGTACCCCCTCTACCATACAACAAACTTCATAATGCCATGAAGCTTAATAGAATATGAACCAAATACTTCAAGCAATGTCCCATCAATATTGGCCATATCCACCACAACTATCTTAACAACCACAACTTCACTAATATCCACCATGGCCCTCTATACCATTATAGGAGGGAATTTTAAATGAACCACAACATGGACAAGTTCAATTCTCTAATATAATGTACTACCCTCATTTTCTATCATCATACACTATTGGAAAATACCACAAAAATTGTGTTCCTCCTATGATAAGAAATTCATCACCTCACAAACAAAAATATTTTCATAAGAGAAAGAATGTATAACTGTCAATAAGGATTCATGTTCATTCCCTTCTTTACCATCATCTTCAAAGAAATAGTATCAAGAGAATTGTATTTCTAAACATCAAGCAAATGAAGTTTTCACTCATTTAGATAAACGCAAAGGTAAAATATCCTCACATAAAATGAAAAAAAAAAACATCACTTTCAAAATTTAACCAAGAAGGCGAACACTAGGGTGCTATAAAAAATCTCAATTATCTCCTCATTCATTTGGTGATGTTGATCAAAAGAAGGTTGTTAGATGTCAATCTTGAATTTAGTTGTGGGGGAAGACACCTTCATGTAATGGCTTCGGTGGTAGAATATGGTTTGTTTTGTTTATGTATTTAAATTTTCTTTTTTGTGTATTTTTGAATGCATATTTTTTAAAAGTAATGATATATCATTCTTTATGTTGCTTATTCTTTCAGTTTGGTATGATTTTGTATGCATTTTTTGAGCATATGTATCTATCAATTTTGATTTGTTATTTTTTGCTATGATTTTTTATTTGTCTATTTTTAAATATTAATGATTACTCAATTTTAATTTTTGTATTCTTTTGAGTGTGTTTTGTGTATTTATAAGAAATCAATTAATGTGATTTATGAATGCTTATTCTAAGAGCTAGATGGTGGATGGTTGAGTTTACAAATATAATGATGTGAGAGTGCTAAGTAGGTCTAATGTGTAACTTTGGTTGATAGAATTCATACACAACGCAAATTCATCCATCCCCTTTTCTTCTACCATCACTAGTGAACCAACCATATACTCAACAAGAAGTTAGATCCTGCACCAAAAGTTGGGAAGCTAATGCTATTAGATCCATGAGAAGATCTAGAATGCTCAAACTTTAAGTTGTGAACTTTGGAAACCTAGATAAGTACTAGGTTGCAATTTAGAAAAGGTTATGCCATCAAGGGATCCTACAACCATTAGAAAGGATCTTGATCAATGGGGTTGGATCATGTGTTTGTTCTACCACACAAGCTAGAGGAGGTTCGTGATTTCATGAACTTACGTTTTTCACATTAAGCTCATGGGTGAGGTCCTTGATTTATCAAGTGCATTTCAAGAAGTCCAAGTGATGATCAAGACTTTGAGCATCTTCAAAAGATTAATTTTTCTAAAGTTATGATCTTCTCCTCTTTATAGAGAGAGAGAGAGAGAGAGAGAGAGAGAGAGAGAGAGAGGAAAAATTAAATTTAAATTTAAAACAAACAAAAAAAGGAAGAGGATGATATAGTAGAGATAGAAGCAACAAATGTTTTCTTGTACTCTTGGTCCACATGTATTGGTAGCATTATCATCCCAGGCTGGAGAACTTTTGGTTACTCACAATTAGAAGAAGATGAGTTGGATATATGAACCTCAAATTAGTAATTTGTCCATATAAGCAAGATGATATGCCTATGACCAACTTGTTGAGTTACTTGAGAAGACCAAACAAGTGTAAGTCCATGACCATCAATCATTGACCTATCCTAGCTCTAGGGTTTTGAAGACCTAGAAGTCACTCTCAGGGAACTCTAATAAAGTTAAATGTTGTTTAATCAAATCTTGATCTAAATGTCAAAATCTTGTTTAATCATAATGGGCACGTCTATGTTCATTACCCAATTAGAGGACAATATATGGATTTGATTGTTTAGCACAACTAGAAGGACTAAAGAAAGGTTTCTAGTAACACCAAATTCAAGAACCTATCCTACATACATGCAAGGAGGGAAGAAAACCAAACTAGATTCTTGGGCTTCTTGATGATTTTGCAACACTAGATCGTGGAATAATCAAAACTAGATGGCATTAGAAGTGGTGGTGCTACCTTACAGCTCTAAAGGGGAACTTGAAGGTCTACCCTCTTTGGTTAGGCAAGTAGAGGTGAAGGGAACTAGTGGAAGATCCCTTGTGAAGTGTAGTGAATGCTCTCATGCTCTAATAAGCTAATTGAATTGTTGGTTGGGACTCAGTGATGTCACATTTTCCTTCTCTCTAGTCCATTCAAATTCTCATGTTTTCCTTATTAGTCCATCTTTGGTTCATCAATGTGCATGCAGAAAGTTGACTATGATGAAATGAAGGATAAGATTTGTTTATCCAAGGGGTGGACTCATCTTTAATTCTGATGTCTCACTAGTTATTAAGAGTCCATGGGTGTCTCATTGATGGGATTTGCAAGTGCAAGAAGGTTGGAGCCTACTAGGGGGAGGACCCACTTGCAAATTCTTGGTAGCTCAACATTGTAAATGAGTAAGCTTGATGCTTAACTTCCTATGGGATGGCAGTAATTACATGACATAAAGTACTCAATTGATCTCAAGTTTTAATAGCGACAACCCCATTGATATTAATGGTTATCCAAGATATTTCTTTTCTTGCCTATATTTGATTACCAAAGTAATTTATAATTTTAATTTAGGTATTTGTTTAAAGTTGAATCCTCTATGATTTACTGTGTTTATTTCCCTTTCTCACTAACTTTTTGTTGATAGGATCTCACAATTTTCCAAGTTTTAGCGTTGTTGCAACATTATGCATGATGATTAAATTGTTTAAATTTTTTTCCATGCCTTTGATGGCTTGTTTTTGGGTGTTTGGGCATCATTTAATTTAACTTAATTTTTATTATTTTCTTTTATTTTTAAAATATTTCTATATTTTTTATTTTGTATAGTGAACCAAAGGTGTGTTGCCATTTTATTTATTTTTTATTTTTTAAATAAAAAAAACAATATATATATATAAAGAAATGGTGTTGGATCACTAAGAAGAATTTATCGCTTTTGTATGTTAGTATTGCCTCTATCTCGTTTGGATTGTGATGTGAAGGTACATTTTATTTCTTTTTTGTGTGTAAACATTGCACTTGTCTTACAAGGGGTTATAATGAGTTGTATTATTGTTTTATTATTTATATTTATAAAATACATAAAAATTATAAAATTATCATTTCCCTACTATGGCAACATGTATTCCTTCATTTGTGTCATATGTATTATAATATTTTCATTTATTAAATGCAAAGATATACATAAGTAAACTTTGCAATTCATGTTCATGCCATCTTTGATGTTTACAATTGGTTCGTTATGCATACTATTGATAGCAATGTTGTCGTCTTGACCAAGAAACCTTTATTACCCATACATTACATCATTTCTAATGCATGACAGAATCACCATCTTAAACTCTTACAAAAATTAATTGGTAAGAAAGATTGTGTTTCTCTCACAATTCACCATGAGAAACTCAACCACATATAATTGGTTTGTACCAATTGGAAATCATCAATAACATTCCCTTGGTACATCACATGCTTTCTAAGTACAAAAATTTAAGCTAGAGCACATTTGTGTTTTGTGCCAGAGCTCACTCCAAGAAGCAAGGAACTTCCTCAAAATCAAATGCTTGAATAATTTCACCATTTCTATTCCATGTAGATGACACATGATTACATCACCTACTTGTAATAACTATTCCTATAACCAATAAACTTGAGAGTTATTTGTATTCCTTGGGTTCAAGGTAGATGATGCATGTGTATGTCATCTACTTATATAAACTATCTACACAATTAGATCCTCTACAAGGACAAGACCAAGAACTATTCACTCATCTTTTGTCATCATATCTATCACTTGTAATTGCTTTGCAAAAGTATTTAGTGTGCCTTTTAATTGAACCAAAACCTTTTCTGTAATACTAAGTGTAATGACATTGCTCTTGGGAAGCACCACTTGACATCATCCAAGAGTCCCAAAGGAGACAAATGTTCTAGAGTGGATTCAAAGTGGACTATGCCTCAAGAACCTATAAGCATGACATAAGTACATAACTCGAATGATACATTAGTCCATAGTTAGAAACATCGTGAGAATGCCTTTATAATCATATAAGTGAACCAATACAACATACACAACATATTCCAAAGCAATAACATACACATAAAGACATCATTCCTCAAGAGAGCTATCTACCCCTAAGTCCCAATTTCTAGAGAAGGGTGGTGACTTGAGCATCAAAGCCAAAGCTCCTTTGCAAACCTACATATCTTTGTGACACAACACACAAGGAATCAAGGTTATGTAGTTCTTTAGTGATGGTTAAGATATCATGGAACTCGTAAGGATCACCACACTTCTTTCAACCCTTGTTTCAAAAGGAGAGCAACCTTTAGATCACCAACAAGGCATACTGTCTCCAAAAGTTGTGAAAAGGCAACTGATGTTTAGGGGAGAAATCCAACATTTATCAATGTGGGAAGCACAAATGCTAGCATGCCAAGGGATAACTCAACAACCTATGCAGTGTCTTACAAATGTTGTAGCAAAAGAGTTTCCGAATTGGAGATGTTACCCTAGGATCATTTGAAATGGAGACCAACCGCATTAAGGTCACCAATGATAATAAAGGAATGCACTTCAACAACATGCTAAGTTAGTTGTTCTTTGAAGGTGTTATAGCCAACCTTAAACGATGGAACATAGGCTATGATGATTTAGGTGTAGTTCTAATGGAAGGAGATGCATGTGCCACCAGAATGAATTACTCAAAGAGATATGCAAGGACTAGCAAATGTTGAGGTTGGAACAACCATCAAATATGGGGATAGCATATATTAGCCAATTGCAGGATTGAGTTGCAAAAGGATAACTCCATTTTGTTTCCGACAACCAAATGACATCAAGATGATTGGTGAACACCATCACAAGCACTTCATGAAATCAACCTAAGTCATTAAGGCCTTCCTTGTTCCACAATGCCATATTCATGAAAAAAAGACATAGGTTGATTGTGGTGTTGTAAAGGTAGAACTTGCAAGAGCTCGTCCTTGGTGCCATTTTTATAAAACCATTGGTGCTACTTAGTGAGGAAGATCTCTAAAGGGGGAGAATGTGGCCACCACACAATTGTGGTGCAAGGCACCAATACCCATCATGGTGTCAAGCCTATAATGGTGTGGTAAGTGAAATCTCAATCCTTTGAATGTTGGATGTTCCCAACTATGTTGTTTGATGAAATCCTTCATGTCCATGTCCATGAGGGAAGTGCATCCACTATGCCTTAACTATTATGTATGGCCATTGTGCTAGCTCATGCATCTTGGTTGATCATCATTAGCCATGTTTGTATGTTCATGGATCCCACCCCTGCATATTAGTGAGCCAGGTTGCACCACTGACATGTAAGGGTGGGACCCACGAACACTTGTTTAAATAAAATAAAAAACGATTTCATTCTCATTCAACCAAATAGCGTAGTGGTATGCATTTCAAATGTCAAGAGGTTAAAGAGTTAAAGTTTCTTTTTCACTTTTAAACTACTGCTACAAAGATATAGGCACCAATACCCATCAAACTAAACCTTCACCATGAATAATGATACATACATAATGCATACTACCATAAATAAGCATGCATGGTGGTTAAGGCACCATGGAGACAATTCCAAATAAAGACCAACAAATAATCAAGGTTTATATAGGGACCAGGGATGTGAGGGCAGCTCGTTGAGTGGCATGAGGTTATGGGGGTTATCAGGTTGTGAAGGTGGGGTGGGGTGGGGTTGAAAGATTGAATAGAGGGGTTCAACACAGACCATGCAATACGAGCCGATTGTATTGGATGGAGATGCCAATGTGGGGCAAGGNAGAGATTCGGTTCAACACTTAATCGTAACTCCATCCAGGATGGACTGCATGACCCCTATACAAGATGTTTGTTGCCAAAAACTAGGCTAAGCTTAGATGGTAGTTGATTCCAAGAGCTCGTGTATGGTGGCTTTCTCTGCTGGCATTGCCAAAAACTAGGTCTTTCCTTACTGTTGAGTTTGAGTTCTGAAAGGTCATTGCCCTCGACAATACAACGGCCAAGAAGACCAAACTTATCTACCCACCCATGCCTTCNTAATGTAAATCTGAGCATGCAATAGCTCATAAGATTTTCTAAGCTGCTGAAATTTGGTAAATGAATTACAAATTGCAGGGTTATTTGATTCGGGAGAGCCCAATCTGGTATTTATAATGAGGGTAACATTATAAAGTGTCACAGCACTGAGCGGTGAATTGGTGCATGGCCACCGGCCAGAAATAGGCGTCGGCGGTGTGGCAGTGCTAGTGCTAGTGGCAGTGGCCTTGGCATGGTTCAGAATGAGGCATGGCAAATATCATACCAGAAACGCATTAATTCAATGCTACCCACAAAATAGTGACGTGCAAATAAATGCTGCGTCGTCTTGAGTGTGTGTTTGAATGAATTGTCAAACTGTGTCTTTGGAGGTAATTGGAGAGAGAACCAGTTGGTGATAAGATGAGCAATTATTAGTGTCTGTCAAGGACTATGATATGCTAGCGTAGCCTTTGTTTCCTCTGATACATTGCATAACCAATCAAAGCAGATGTAAGGAATGTCCATAGTATCTGCATAAGAGAGTCATCCGACATGTTAATCACAGAACCATACAAGAATTTAAAAACAAAGAACAAGAAACCACCATTTCTGTTATAGGTTTGCTTCAAATAAATTAAAACCCACAAATTACGAGTACTTACTGTGTTTAGCATGTTCCATCTCTCAAGCTTCTTCATTCTTGCTTGGAGATCCTCAATGATGCACTCCACCGACATTGCTGAACTCGCCGGGGGTTCAGATGTGCTGTTACCTCCACTCTGCTTATTTTATGCAATGTAAACTCATTATGCTCTAGCACTAGCGGCATACAGGTAGATTCCACTTTGCTCAATAAGTTCTTTCTACTTTGGATAAATATAAAGAAATGCTAAAATATTATTTGCCAAAGATTTTGCTGCACCAAGTGCAATCTTATCATTGGCTTCCTTGCTGCATTTGTAGAAAATGCTCCATTAATAACAACATATTCCATAGAAAATGAAAAATCCATTCCTAGTGGTAACATACATATAGGTATTATAGAAATCACCTGGGACTGTACAAAATCCACTAGCTCTTGTAACCGCATAGCTTGTTGATCATGCATACCAGAAAATGTTCTTCCAAAGGCCGGTGTGTTTTCTAAAACTATTTGCAGATATGTCTATTGCCATTAACATAGAATGTCAATAAATAAATAAAATCTTAAAAGACTGCAGATTTGATTCTCATTAGTTCATACCTTGGTTGTATATGTACCATCTAGGTTGAGAGCTTGCCCTGCAGCCGCTACAGGTTCTTTAATAGAACCTTTTATTTGCAAATAGGGAGTTGGAACATCTTGTAAATGGTCAACTTCAATTAGAAGCTGCAAGATTTAACATATTATTAAAATACCGCGCAGATAATTGTTAACAATATAGTTGTCTCCAAAATTTACCCGTGAACATGATACAGTTCAATACATGGATAAACGTGCACATAATAAAAAACATGGATTTAATGAGCTCGTTAGCAACTACAAGTAAAAGAATTAAAGACCACAAAAAATGCTACGAAATCATGGTTCATGCTATACATGCTAACCTTGCATAAAATAAGTCACTAGTTAGAATTATACATTTCTGGCAAAAATCAATCGATGAGCAACAGAAAAGTGCTGTTAAAACTGAAACTGAACTGGTTTCCCCAAGACCATTAATAGGCTCTTCAGTTCTATTGGGCAGAATTCAGTTTCACGTGTTTCTGTTTTAGAAATCATTTATAACTCGGTAAAAAGTGTTGGATCAGACCCGTTACCCATGAAACGCAAGTCACAAATCTTTTCTTTTTTTCAGAAAAGGTCGGGAATATATATTAACAAAAATCATGATATATACACTGAAACAGATATGGGGGGTAAAAACCCTGTTCTCCCCACCATCCCCCAATATCTGTTTCAGACTGAGGGCAAACACCCCTCAGTCTGAAACAGTCAAACAAACAACAAACTCTCCATAGCCGAGCCCAACCCAATTTTGCTTCAACAGCAAAATCCCCGTTTCTGTGGGGAGAAACATCAACAAAGACCAAGACAAAAGGACCAAAACCCAAAACCATACAAAACAAGGAACCTTCACCAAACCAAGACCAGAGGCCTAGAGCCTAAAACTGTATGGGAAGCCTAACACAATGATAGGTTGCATAATCAAAAAGTAAATTGGAAAATCAGCAGCACAAAAACATTTTTTTGTTAAGGATGATAAAGGAACAAATAATAAGAACCTTTAAAAAGAAACTTAGAGAGTTAACTAGAAAGTACAAGCTCCATGCTAAGACATAAAAACAAGCTTTCTTCGTAACACTATAGTAACTGATCACAGAATGACCATGTATCAGTATATACAAAAAGCAATATGTCAAAAAGTCAAGACATAAAGGCTATTCAATGTATGTCTATTCAGTTGTATCAATATAACAATTCCTAGTGGGCATCTAACACCTAGTCAAGACACGTATGATAGAGTCAACCCTTGAGTTTGCATGGTTTGTGGAGAGACCATGTACTTCCCCATGAAGGTAGGGATACACCAAGGATTTGCTATCCTTATTTGTTTGTCATTGTTATGGATGAGCTGACTAATGAAATTCAAGATGATATCCCTTGGTGTATGATCTTTGCAAATGATATTGTATTGGTAGATAAATCTAAGGAATCCTTAGCTATGAAAAATGAAACTCTCTTATCAGTAGAAGATTATAATTAACATGGAATATATAGAGCACATTTTTAGTGGAACAAGTAAAATAAAATACATAGTGCATTTTAGTGTAATAGAGAGTCATGATGATATGGATATAAGAATTTAAAACCAAGAAGGTACTTAACGTAAGCAATTTAGATACTTAGGGCCACTTGTTTAAATAGATAGTAAGATTAACAATGATGTGACAAATAGAATTGATGTAAGATGGATGAAATGGTGAGAAACTAGTGGTGTGCTTTGTAATAGAAGAATCCCTATTAGGTTACAGGAAAAGTTCTACAGAACTACTACTAGACCTAAAATCCTATCATGTAGAATGTTGGCTTATCAAAACACACTAGGCTCAATGCATACATGTAGTAGAGATGTGAGTTCTTAGGTGGATGTTAAATGCCCCTAGGAAAGATCACATCAACTCTCTTATTAAGGAAAGTTTATGGGTAGCACCTATAGATCCCAACCATAACTAAAGCTGAATAATCCATCTGCAGATCCCATCAATTTGGGGGATGTCCAAGAGAATGTTGGAAATCACGCAAGACAATGCCATGAGTAGTCCAATGAGAGAGCAAGGAACTACATCAGGCACTACTATAAGAGCAAGGACTAATACAGGAACAAAGCACAATTCTCCAAGCTATGGTGACAAGCTTAAAAGAGCAATTCCAAATATTCTATTTGTTCATCGACAAATATCAAGTGTACTCTCAATACACATCAAGCATGCCAAAAGTTTTTTTGTCACAACCACAACCTCCTAGTACTTTTTCTTGAGGTGGCAAGTCTATGCCTCATCCTCTCATATTTTGTTGTATCTCTTCCCCACATCAATCATTTGTTATGTTTGGTCCCTTTTTTGATAGGGGTATCTTAAAACTAAGGGACTATCTTTACTCAATCGTTGGAAATGATGAGATATCTAGGAGCAATTTTGTATCCCATTATAAGTCTAGATGCACAAAAGCCTTTATGTGCATTTAAGTATATAGCCTAGGTCCCTTTTAGAATGTGGTGGCAACGCCTATGTAGTACCTCCCTAGTGGTTGGTGGGGACACTTTGGTGCCAAGAAACCACTTTCGTTTTGGGTCCAAAAATTATACATACCTAAGGAAGAAAGCTCATTAACAACTTTTTTTTATGAGATGTGGTCAAGCAAAATTATATTAAGATGAAAATATTTACAAGGTGGGGGGAGTCCTCCCCCCATCGCAAAAGACCAAAGACAAAACTGCATTCCCTTCCAAATGATCCCCTAAATCATCAGAAACATGAGAGGGAGGGGGGGTGTGGGGTGGGTGTGTGTGGCTTGGTGCGCTACATAGAACCCAACAAATGCCCCCCACTTCAAAAATCACCAAAATTGGCGATGGTCCCCATCATACTAACCCACATCACTAGCACAGCACAGCTAGAAACTATGACACCAATATTGAAAAGAAAAGAAGAAAACACAATGGCACAACACACCTAAACCACCACCACGTGCGGTGCAACACTACAGTCTTCATGGTAGATGCGAACACGAACAACTTGCCCTCTCCTGAGCATGGATATTATCTAACACCGCCTAGTGTTGCTCAATATCCACATAGGTGGTAGCTTGTTGGAACTCCTTAGCCACCTTAGCCTTATGCACCCGCCCCTCCTTTGACCCTCTCCCATCAGCATGAAGCTTCGCCGTTGTCTGCCGAATGTGCCTATGAAGCGCTCCCCACGGCACGTCACAACAAATGCCCATAACTTCATATGGACATTTGCCAAACCACAACCACACCGGAACCCCACTTGCATGTGCTTGGTTGATTTGTGTCTAGTGCTCCTCTTCCTGCCTCTCTTGCTCCTACTCTTGCTGCTCGGCCCTCTTTTGTTGCACACTCAGTTGCTCAGCAAGTAGCAACTAAGCCCTAATTTGCTCCCGAAGGGAATCTTCAAACGTAGCCCTAAGGGCAGACTCTTTTAGATCCCAACTACGCTGAAAGTCCCTTTATTGTTTAAGCCATCGTTGCTCTGCAACACTCAACTGACACTCAAACTCTTGCTCACGTGCTGCCCACATTGCCTCCCAAGCATATTGCTCTGCCCACTGAGCTTGCTCTGCAACCCCCTCAGCTGTAGCAGTAGCCCTCATTGCCTCCGCCTCAAGCTCCAACCTCTCTCTCTCCTCCTCTAGCTGTTTGATCTAGGCCCATGCCACCTTCAACTCAACCACCAAATCCGCCATGCCCAACAATTGTCTTATCCCAACAACTTTTTATTTCTAATTTACCTTAGCATTATTGGGCATGAAGAGCTTCTTCTACCTTGAATAAGTGTGTCATTTATATAGTTTTGTTGTGTGTATTGAGTTGTTGCTTCACCATGCCAAGAGACTTTGTTAGAGTCCTATCATGCTTTCGCAACCTAGAATTGGTTGGTCGATCTACAATTAAGTGTTGATGTAGTGAGTAAAACACATGATTTTCGTTTTACCTTTCCGATGTCAATGTGCATTAAACATTAAAAATACCAAAAATATGAGCTCAATCATCTATCATTAATTAATTCCTTTAAAATTGTTATTATTATTTATGTAATTAATTCTTAATTGGCTAATCATGTGGAGTTCCAACATTTCAACCTTGCCTAAGGAGGTTGTACCTGTACGACATGATGTTAAGTCATCGAGGATACAACTAAAAACCCACTTATTTCTTTTACGTTTGTGAAGCATTGCACCTATCCCATAAAGGATTGCAATGTGATTATATGCAAGATTAGGTTTTGCACCTACCCCGCAAGGGATTGCAACAATTGTATTTGTTTGTCATTTTATTCATTACATAAAAAATATAAATATTTTGTTTCTCCCCCATGGTAACACATGTTATCTTTGTATTATATGTAGGATATGTATTATGATATTGTTTATCCTTTTTGATACACAATGACAAAACACAAGGAAACTTTGCAATTCATGTTCATGTCATCTTCAATGTTTACAATTGGTTCACTACAGATAGAGTTGATAGACCTCTTGTGATGTTAGTTAGAGGGAGCTATTATCAAATTTGCTATCTCTAGGTGCTACTATGTGAATGCTAATTATTCAGCAAATTTGGATAAAGAAAAAGAAAACGCTGATGATATGTGTGATCCATTGCTATTTTATAATTTTGAATTGTGTAAATAAAATTAAAAGAAAAAGAAGATGAAAAGAATGTTAACCCTAAGGTTGTAATAAAAAATGTCAAACTCTATCATTAAACATTTTATCTAGTCAAGAGGAAAAAAAGGACCTAAGACCCATCTACATAAATAAAAGTACATCTCTATGCACAAGTACAATAGTGGCATTGGGAAGCCAAAGTTTGAAAACTACATCCTTACAAATCATTACAGATTGATTAATGTTAGAATATACACACTTAAGTCAAGATACAATCATTAGTTTCTTAACTTAACTTAAACCATCAGCAATTACAAAAAATATATATGATGGTTCATCAAGAGTCACAACTTCCTATGAAGTATAAATGAGCCCAAGTCCTCACTTTCAATAAAAGAGAAACTACGTTGGGGTAGTAGCCTTCCGTTGAGGCAAAAAGGATGAAGAATTGTCCCACATTGCAAGAAAGGCAGTAAAGTAGAATATATTGATGAAGCTCCCAGCCACTAGAATTGGAATGTGAAATGATGTGATCATGTGAAATAAGATCCTTACAAGGGTTGCATGATAAAAGCTTCATGCTCCTAACCTAGAAACTTAGAATGCAAACATTGGAGTCACCAATCAACCTAGCTTTGTTTTGTACCATCTACGGTATCCTTCTTAGCTGGATGATTCTATCTTAGAAATTCTGTGGCCCATGAAAATTAGTTATCCATAAAGCCTAAGCATCATCATAGGTAGTCTATGACCAATCAGATTCAGAAATAACCCTAAGTCTATCCTTGGAGAGGACTACTAGGCCCCCAGTAAATCCTTGTGAACACACCAAGCAAGAGTTGCACCCAAACCATTGGAGAAGCCCTAAGTTTCCCCTCTCTAACATTGGTTTCTTGCAAAAGAATTAGATCACAAAATCCTTCCCTTGCCAAGTCTTTGAGGGTACTTCTATAAGAGGTACCTTGCCCCTTGCAATTCCAAATCATAAGCTTTATGGTCTACTGTGAGACCTCTTCTAGTAGATCTCCTTCAAGGTCCCCTAATTACCCAACTCAATATGCTTTTGGGTCTTCCTTTGTCTCACCTATGACAAGCTTTCGTTTAACTTCAATCTCATGATCCCTGACTTGCAAGAAAGGCTTTAGAATTTGGCGTTGCACACCCTCCATTAAAAAGCAAGTGTATGAGACCCTCCGAAGTGGCAGAACTACACAACAGAGTCACCCAAGATGCCAAAGAAAGGAGGACTAACGACTTAGAACCACTAGCCCCAAGCCCTAGAGGTGCCAAAGCAAAACCAACATACTCATCCCCAACAACCACAATCATCACATCAATTGTACCCATGAAGCCAGCACCCTTAACATGTTCCAAGATTGAAAACCTTTACATATTGCATATTCTTATCTTTCTAATAGTCTTCAAATTTAGTGAACAACATTAGGAATAGGAGAAGAGAGCAGGAGCAATGGGTAAGAGTGGTGTGGGTGCGAGCGATGGCAAGGGGCATAGTGCGAGTGAAGGGAACAGGCACTATAAGCATGCCATTGGCGGGCAGCCCGGCCCACAGGCGCATGGCCCAGTAGGGACCACTACAGGGGGATGTGCTAGGGGGCGCTCTGAGGTGGGGAATGAGGACATTGAGGAATGCTCCCGTTCGGATGGTGTCATGTGCCTCCGGGTCAATGGACCACCAGTGGAGGGGGTGAGGATGATGGAGTGTAGTCTAATAGGATGCTTCGTCTCTTCTGGCACCCACCCCCACCCACCCCCAGATGGACCTTATCCAACAGTGGATGAAGGAAGTGTGGGGAGTAGGGGCAGTGGATGTGAGAAGCTTATCAGAGGAACTGCTCTTGTTTATTTTTTAGACGATGGAAGACTATGACACGGTCCTCCAAGGGGGGCCGTGGTTCTATGGTGCTAGAGGGCTCACTCTGACCCCCTGGCGACTGGGGGTACATCGAGAGCTAGACCTGTTTGCTCATGCCCCTATGTGGGTCCGTGTGTCTGGGATTCTATGGAAGATGTGGAACATAGATTTCCTCAGGCGTATGACAGGTTTTTTTTGGCAATTTCATCACTTTCAATCAGGTGACATAGACAATGGAGTGGATGGGTTTTGCCCATTTCTGTGTGTGGTGGACCTTATCCCTGAAAGACTTAATCAAGGCAGTTATTCTTGAACTGCCTAGTGGTGAGGAACAACTACGAGCAGAGTTTGAAAATTGGCGGGCAGGAGCACGTGCTGCTCCCTTTGTGGGAAAAATGGGCACTGTGAGCTTGACTATCGAGCTTGGGTGGGGGAGTGAGGTTGGCGTGAGCTGAGGCCCATGAGCTGAGTGCTGGTGGAGGTTGGATGGCTGTTGGGCATAAGGGATGGTTGTTGGGCCCGCCCTTGCCCCCTTGCCCACGGACCTCCCCACTGTAGTCTGGGCAGGCTCGCTACTCTTCTCCAGTGTCTTCGCCCTCAGTTTAGCTGATAGTACCTGGAATCATGCTCTCCCCTCTTGGCAATTGGGTTAATGTGGTCTGGGGGAGCACAAGGTCTCAAAAGCCCAAGGAGGCCTGCCCACCATCTGAGGATTTTGGTTGCACCCCAGTGTCCCCAATAGGGAACCACCCTAGCCGGCCCTCTAAAAACTTGGTGCGGGAAAAGCAAACAAAAAGGAGTACTTGGGATTACAACAAACCCTATGAGAGGTCTACCAATGCCGCTCAACCGGTCACACATGAAGCTATTGTTGTGGAATTGTAGGGGATAAGGTATGCCCTATAAAAGAAATACTTTGCGATAGATGGTTTGCACTGAAGATTGTGACATTGTATGCCTTCAAGAAACCAAACTACATGTGGCAAAGGCTTGCCACCTCCATTGGGATGGCTAGAAGGTGGACCTGTGAACATGCGTGGGGTAGGCAGGAGGCCTGTCCATCTTGGCATGATTTGACATGCTCTTGGTTGATTCGTCGCAGTGGGCCCTAACTGTCCACATTCCCTCCCTGGGCCAGTGGTTAACTAACTTCTATGGGGCTCAAGCTTGGGAGCAAAGGCTTTTGGAGTTGGAGTAAGTGGCGACGTTGGTGCAGGATTGCCAAGCATGGCTCATTGTTGGGGATTTCAACCAGCGGCTCCACTCTTAGGAAAAGTCTCCCCTCCCCTGGGAGCCCAGAAGTTTCAAGACTTCTTGACATCCTACTCGTTCGTTGACCTACCAATTGAAAATTGTCAATTCACTTGGAGCAACAGGCGAAAAGGGGCTGATTGCATCCTCTCTAGAATTGATCGAGTTTGCATTAGCTCAGACCTCCTTCTGAGATTGGATGCATGCGCCATGGGGCAAGAGAGGGTTTCCTCGGACCATCGGTCACTCATTTGTTGCATTGGGCCCCCAAGGAAATGGGCCCCTTGGTCATTTCGATTTGAGGCAACTTGGTTGCTCAAGCCTTGGTTATGGCCTTCAATTGAGGACATCTGGGCTGACTACCGGCCAAGGCAAGGGGATCCTAGGAACTTTCTTTGAGAGGGGCTCTTTCGTTTGAAGTGGGCAATTAGATCCCTACCTATGGAGGAGAAGTTCACATTTTGGATGGGTCATACAACCCTTCAATCAAGACTAGCCTAGGTGCAATCCAAACAAGAGGTTGGGGAGGACATGCAGGATGAGGAGTAGAACATTCTAATGCAACGACAGGCGCTTGACTTAGAAGAGGAAATCTATTGGAAACAGAGATCGTGGGTCAGGTGGCTCAAGGAGGGAGACAAATAGACAAAATTCTTCTTTGTGGCGGCCAAAACCTGTGGGTGGAGCCAACAACACGTATTGTAGACTGACACAGGAGATATGGTTGATGATCCAAAGGACGTTGCTAGAGAATTGACATGGTATTGGGAGGCGATATGGGAAAAACGGCCCACAATGCCCATGTTTGTACAGGTTCTGCAGGTGTTCAGAGAAGAGGACAACACTCGACTGCTAACCCCATTTTCCTGGCAAGAGTTGAAAGCAACCATTGGGGCCATGCCTAGAGGGAAGGCACTTGCGCTGAATGGTTGGAGTCTCAAATTCTTCAAAGAATTTTTTGATATTGTGGGACCCAACATCCTAGATTCCTTTAATCTAACGTTGACCAAGAGACAGGTTCACCGTGAGATCAGCTGCTCCCGAATCATATGCATTCCCAAATGCATTGATGCTTCTTCTCAGGCCCATTTCTGATCCATTGGGGTTTGTAACATGTTGATCCATATTTTCTCTAAGATGCTTGTGCATAGGTTGGCCCCCATCATGCCCAAACTCGTCAGTGACAACCAGACAAGGTTTGTTCAAGATGGACCCTGCAAGACTAGGCGCTCCTCATGTAGGAGCTCCTTCACTCCCTATGTCTTTCAAAATTCCTTGGGCTATGCCTCAAGTTAGACATCGCCAAGGCGTACGACACGATCAGCTGGGAGGTGCTTGCCATCATTATGAGGCAAAAAGGCTTTGATCGAAATTTCATTCAACTATGTATTCATCTGCAATCTTTAGTCATGTTCTCTTTTGATGTTTTTTTTTTGGGGGGGTGGGGGACTCTCATCTCCTAGAAGGGGTTTACGGCAAGGGGACCCTCTTTCACCTTTGCTCTTTATCATCGGTATGGACCTATTGAGATATTACTACAAAGCTGCATGAGTGGGGGCCCTGAAAATCGCCAGGGTGGAATGTTTGATTGAACATTATGCAGATAACATGACGTTGATCAATCGGGCTGGGTTCCCACAAGTGCGAGGCATTAACCTGGCGCTTACATGGATGGCTGAAGAGCTTGACCTGGTGATAAACTGCAAAAAGTCGTCAGTGCACTTCCTTAACGTTAACGCGCTAGTCAAAAGCCGGGTTACACAAATTCTGGGGGTTCCTTTTGGAACGATCCAGGACTCCTACCTTGGCATGCCATTGTTTAATTGGGGACAATGTGTGGCTTGGGAGTGGTTTTGGAAAAAAATTGAGGCTCGGGTAGAAAACTGGACGAACCGTTTCCTTACTCGTAAAGGGTGGCTAGTGCTGCCATTGGGGATGTTGGTTGCAATGGCATGCTATGTGGCGATGGTCACTACACCGCCCCCCTCCCCCCTCCCCCCCCCCCCTCCCCCAGGCCCCCTGGTGCACACGCTATGATCCAGGCTATCGACCGACATGTACGTAACTTTGTGTGGTCAAGAGGTGGAGGGGGGTGCAAATTGCACTTGGCCAATTGGGATTGGATTGCATGCCCTCGGGCTGTGGGGGGTTTGGGGATATCTAAATTCGAGGATGAATTGATCCTTGGTTAACAACGCCTACTACTTCAATTCACTCACCAAGATGCAGAGCCAACCCAATGGGTACAAATCATGAATGCCAAGTATGTTAGGTGGCAGTCAAGGGCACATGACTCAAGGCCATGGTGTACACTTTGTGCCCACACACAGTGCATGTAGCTACAGGGGTGGTTGGATTGCAAGCCGCGCTGACTACTCTTTGCCATGTATCCACCATTACCAAGGTGGATGTAGCTATGGAAGGGGCGTTTGCCCAAGAAAATTGAAGTCTTCTTATGGCTTCTCAAAAGTAATGCCCTGCAGGTATGAGCGAATTTAAGGAGGTGCAACCTCAACATCGACACCACCTATCTGCTCTACGAGAATGAACCCGAAACTGTTGCCCATTTTGCTTTTCAATGTCCCTACATGCATGCCACATGGCACACTGGCCTCCCCCTCTGATGCTCTCGGGAAATTCCAAAGCCACATTACTTCTTTGGGATGCTTGGAAAACCCAAAATTGTAAAGTTTTTTGACAGAGCCATCTGCACACCCCCCCCCCCCCCCCCCCCCC
>MNCI01015696.1:182463-194202 GCA_015680685.1 Gnetum montanum | reverse complement strand
CCCGGGGGGGGGGGGGGGGGGGGGGGGGCGCCGCTCCCCCAAGGTCCTGGGGGGCATCTCAACGAGACCCCCTGGGGGGGCAGAGGAGGAGGGTTGCTGGCCCCCCTCCGCCCCCCTCCACAGAGCAAGAATCACGCCCGAATGCCGACCCCAGCGCTTGAGGCGGAGGGCCTCCTTAAAATAGAGGGGGAGGTTGACCTGGCAGCCCGTCTTGAGGCAGCGCAGAAAGGTGAAGTGCAGGCCCTGCAGCTTGGACCCGTTGCTAGACTAGACAAAGTACCAATCGACCAGGTCCACACCACGCGCCCAGAGGGGGGGAGGGCAGATCTAGGCACTTGCCTGCTCTTTGTCCGGGGGATAGGTCCGTTAAAGAACAGCTCTGCGTCCTGGAGGCCGTAAGTTGAGGGTAAGATGGTCTCCCCAGTGATGGGGGCCCCCAGACAACTGGCAATTGCTGCCTCCGTGACCCAGATCTCTCGCCCCCTGAAGAAGGTACGGTTGTTGACCCAGTTTGAGAAGAAAGCATCATCTACCAACTCTGGGTCCCCCACCAGTCGCTACAGAGGAACAGCCCATCCACATTGGACCACCAACCACCAAAGCTCCTCGAATTCCTGAAAGGCGATGCAGTCTGGCTCGAATGTGGGCGTGGTTCCCATGGCGCTTTCAATTTCTTTCCACGCGAGAGATGCCTGCCAGACTAGCTGCTGTGGAGGGGGGCACCGTTGCTGCCGAAAAATGAAATTATTTCTGGCTTTCCACGCANTTATCCTCACAGAAACAGCGATTGCCAGATATCTAGGGGCCCAAGAAGAGGGCGAAATCATTTTGCCCACTACCTAATGGTTACAAGATGATGACATGTTCAGCAGTCGCGGGCGAAATGGATGGCAGTTTCTGCCGCACCCCTGCATGTCGGACACGTGTCTGCTTCGAGCATCCCGCGCCGCCTTAGCAAAGTTCTGACAGGCAGCGCGTCATGCTGCAATAGCCAAATGAAGAATTTAATTTTTTCAGGCAGCCTTCCTCTCCAGATCTGCCGCCATGTGTCACAGCACGGGTACTTTTCCGCCATGATGGCTCTGGGCTCGAGGTTTACCCAGCCCAAGGCCTGCATGGCCTGCATGTCGCACGCGTGTCTGGCCACGGCCTGCCAAGACTTGGAGTCTCGCGCCGTCGCCTCCCAGCGGACATATTTATTGCGAATAATATTAATCCATGGGGCCGGGTCCCGATGCGGCGTGAGAGCTGGAGAGCGAGCCGTTGCCGCCCAAGCATCAACTCGTCCTCGAACGTTGTGATGCTTAGTGGAATGGATTTAAATCAAAATGGCTATTAAATAAATCAATAGGCAATCAGAAATGTTTATTATTTAATAACATGCATGGTATACAAGGAATTTGATAATTAATAAAACCATTTAAAAACAAAAATGAAAGCTTTCCAGGGAACTAGGTGAAAAGAAAACCTTGTCATCTTGGTAAATCATTGCTTTTGCTTCAATATATGCAACTGCTTGATACCTGATATAGAAGTCATAGAACTTATCTTCGTACATCAGGAATTACTTAAATATAATGTAAAAGTAACTCCAAAAAAATCACATTATAATCTAATGATAAATCATTTTAACAGATATAATCTCACCACTAGTCTCCTTGTTCATTGTCCACAATTAAACAAAACTATCACATAACAATTTTCACTTTCTGGTCTAATCCAAATATTTAACTCAAAACATTATAAATATGCGTAAAATCCAATAAAAACACAATCAAAGCAGGTTCTATTAAAATCCAAATTAACAAATACAGATATTAATTATGCCTAATATGACAGTGCGAAGACTGCTAATGCAAACCATCGTTTATTCTAGAAATTTGCGCTTACATCTAAGACATCATTAGACAGGCATGTTGAAATTTGAAGTCCACAAAGTGGGAAATCCAAGTTTACTGAGAACAATGACTTATGCTAAGTAACAAGCAAAACTGTGCCTATATAACCGCATGGTGATCCACAGTTGTGGTAGTAATATAGAGTTTGGACAAAAATAAGATGCAACAGAGATAGAAACACACAATAAGATACATAATAAGCATTGTGGCTTGTGTACTGAACTAAATGAGAGTAACAAAGTGGCAAACAACAAGAGAATAGTTGTATGGTTGTATCTATAACAAACACTTCGAAGAAAAAGTGACACAGAGAAATGTCATGCGGTAAACATTGAGTACGACTATGATTTGGTACTAAGAACATGGAGTATATCTGCAACCACAGACTAGTGTAGACAATTAAGTTGTATGTATGTCTCACGTCTTGCTATGTCACAGTTATGTTATGATGGTTATAGGACACAACCACACACTAACAGCTATGGGTCCTTTTATTCAATTTAGAATGGACCCTTTTATTGTTATGAAGGTCATAGGATACAACCACACGGTAACAGCTATGTCTCTTTATCCAATAACTAACAACTTTAATTATATTATTATCTAAACTCTCATGATTATACATCTTTTAACTAATAGCATAGACGTTGAGGTTGATAATCACATCATAACTTAAGGCTTCCCTCAAAACTCAATGTGGATGAACTTTTTTAGACAACTATTTGCAGCTTCACTCCTATAACACCTGTGGTTTTTAAATTGCATTTATCCTTTCAATCATGATATAATTTTAAGGGTATATGTTTTTACTTTGCTTCCCCTGAAACATTACATCAAGTTTGAAGAATTTTATTTTACATCATGTTTGTAGAAAAGTCCTAAATGTCCAAAGTAAAGATCACCCAGCCCATGTATCATCCTCAATGGAATTGTTTTTGTGTGTTTATTGTTGTTTATGAGTGTCATATGTTTGTTTGTAGTATTTCTTTGTGTTTTTTTTTTAGTGTTTTTGCATGTTTGGGGGGTGTTCTGGGGCTACTTTGATGAGTTTAGGGGGTTCCAGGATCAATGGGAGCTTGTTTGAAGATATCCAAATGTTCCAAACGTCAAAATGTGCATCCTTGTTTTTGGCCCTACTAGAATAGACTTATCTTCCCAAGACAAGACATCTCGTCTAAACTATAGACATCTACCTTATAAGCTAGATGTCTCATGTACAAGCTTGCAACCCTAACAAGACATCTACAACACCTGCAAGATGTTTCCTTTGTAAACTAGGTGAGACATCTTGATGAGCAGCAGGTATCCCCTACACCAAACCATATGAATCACAAGTGTTCATGTGCAATCTGGTTGAATTCTGTGGATAGAACTAATGTGGTATCTAGATTGTTAAGCATTGATCGCATGTCAATATCTTCTCACTTGGACTAGTGGTAGCTTTATCACGCATGGTTTAACCCAAAGTGAGACATATGATTATGATGTTGTGCGGCTATGGCTAAGTTATATGAAAGGATGAAAATTAATTATTTAATTAATCTAACTAATAACAAGAAGATAAATCCTAGACTATCCTAAGTGTGATGAGTGCATGTTCCTAGCTTATTGTACATGTCTTGAACTCATGTACCCACTACTAGGATTACCAAGTATTATACTACTAGGCAAACTAAGCAATAACGCTGCTGGGATTACAAAGCAACTACGTGTTTATGCTTGAAATTGGTTGCGCTCATTCTACTAATTGATTAACGTGGATGAAAATGTACATATTAACTAGACACATAGAAAGTAAATTAAATTGAAAGTAAATCTATTCTAAGTGAAAGTGTTGCAATGAATATGAATCAATCTCAATCTTATTGTCGTTCATGTAATGTGTCCAAGTACAATGCCCACTTGAATAAGATGTCATACAACTAACTCAAATTTACACCACGGGCACTCACTGATTGCTTGCTAAGATTATAGAATAAAATTACAAAAGTTTGACTATACTATTTGATCAAATTGTGGTGAACACATGGTGGATGATTGTGTGTTTATAGGCTATGGGCAACTTAGCATTGATACACATGCACCAACACATCTAAGGATGCATCAATGGCCATGTGTCAACACAACTACATTGATGTAGTTGCCCGAAATATGATGCTTCCTGATACCCCCATGACTAACTAAAAACTCGTCCTCAAGTTATAGATAGATATAAATGGACGAGGTTCTGTTACAAAAATTGTGGGGTAACCAAGACTAGATTGGCATCCATTATAAAACTTGAGGGTCATATTCCAAAATTTTCTTCAAGTAGGTGCATTACAAAATGACAAAAAGACTAGATAGACATCAAAATTTCCAAGATTGCAAAAGTCTTCAAAAAATTCATTGATGATGAATCTTCATGATGTTGCTAGCAGTGGCTATTTTTTCAACCTTGGTTATTATGTTGGCACTTCTCTTTTAGGTAGATATTTTTGAAGGATGGACTAAAATGTCTATTCATCGTCCCATGGGTCCAGCAAACATGTGATGTTTGAGCTTTAATCCTTGTATGTGCTACTATTTGTCCATGGGCATATACTCCATCCTTCTCTTGGCCTCTTTTCCTTGCCTTGCAAAAGAGCTTTAGCATTAGGTATTCCTTTCAACATCATCTACAATCACCAAAGGATCAACATCAGTTTCGTAACAATAATTTTTTTCCTTAATGATTAACCCTTCCTAGATCCTTAGTTGCCTCAAAAATTCAAAAAAAATAGCATTTAGGCTTAAGGTGATCACAAAATAATGTTCCCAAGGCTATGAGGTAACTAACATGATGAAGTTGTTCAATTCAATTTGATTATTGTTACTATTAGTTACCATAATGTTTGAAAATGGGGTGTTAGAAAAAATTTCAAAAATCACATCCTTAGCCCCCACAATGAATGAGCTTAACTCTGGAAGCTCACAGGTTTTCAAACAACTAAAACCAAAGGTCTGGTTCATGAGATGACCAAGAAATATTGAATTTGGAGGATAGTTCAATATAAAAGTAATAAAATTAATTGAAATTGATGAGTAGTCCCAAAATCATGCATAAAGTTTAAGTTTCCCATGATGTCCTAGAAGATGTGATGTCTCAATTCAAAGCCATGGTCAACAAAAGTCATGCAAGTGGGTCCTTCACAAAGTAGGCTCCTGTCATAATGCCCTCACATAACCACCTCTATAGATGTCTATGGGCATCTTATAAGTTAAATGTAGATCATGCCTTTGTTCCAAACAACACACAACTGCTTCCTGATATAAGAAGGAAGTAGTTTTAGAAATTATTGAGGAAGAAACTTGGGCCTGAATTAGAGGGATGCCTTTAGGCATGGGTAACATGTTTTTCTAGCCCCATAATTAGTGCTTGTATCCCAAGAGTTCTTCACAGAGGTGTGCTTTGAATTTCCATTTGTTTTTATTTTTTTCTCTTCTCTCTCTCTCTCTCTTTTCTTTTGTTCTTCTTTTTGGGAACCACACCTTACAAGGACATACTTCCTTTATGGTTGATAGTAAGAGTGATGATACATTCCATGAGGAGTCATAGGCATCAAAAAGGAAGTCAAGAAGAGAACTCAACAAATCCCCTTGAGGTCACACCCTTTTCCATTCCCACTTGATCTTTCCTCTTTTCTCCAATGCACAATGATCATTAATTAATTTTAGTTTCATGTGAGAAGAACCATATTGCTTTCATGATAAAGACCTTTTATTTAGAGAAGCTAGAGGGATGGATGATGTGGTCTCATTGCATTACACAATTATTTATCCAACTACCTTGATAGCATAAGACAAAGATCCAACACATGGTGTTAACTTCTACATCATGACTAGCAACATCATTATTAACAACAACATAGTAGACATCCATAAAGCATAAAGGAAATGACCCAAGAATAGAGAAAATCATAAAGCAAAGAAAAATAACAAGAAACAGAAAGCATATTAATAATTGGAAAATTTTGAAGAAATAGGAAAATAATAAAAAATTGTAAAACAAAAAATGAAAATGCACTTATTAGTTCTTGATTCAAGATGGGGCATCTCCACATGACTAAACTCATGGGTGAGCATTCAGAAAATAGACCACACATTCTCTTGGCTATACACCATAAGTTTTCCATTTATCATCTTTAGGGATTTACGTTTTTGCTTGGTAGCACATTTAACATTGATGATAATCAAGTTTTGATCATTTGAAGACATATCTTCAGTTGGACAAGAAGGTGATTTCTTGTTTGAGGGTCCAGACATGTTCTCTTCTTGATTTTCTATTTTAGTTCTAGGTATCCTTGTTTAACATCTTCTTTTGGTGTCTAGTTAGAGTGTAAGATGTCCTTTCCTAAGTTCTCTATTTGGTTCACTTTTTAGGATAAGAACTACTTAGTGGATTGGATGTTTTCATGCATCTTTTGAATGGTTTGGTATTCTCATTCTCAAGCCATTGAGTGTCTTTTGGTTTAATGGCTATTGTGTAGACTTGGTTTTGCACACATACTTGTTCCTTAAGTTTGTTGTGAGTTGGTATAGGGATCATGTTATTACTTGGGACTTTTACTCCACAACTGCACCCTTTATTATTAGTAGTAATGCATAAAATTTTTCGTCTCTTCATAGTAATAGATTCATCTTTTATGTTTTGTGTTGGATTGATAATGGTTGTTGGCTTTTCCATAAGATTAGGAGACATTGTTTTTGTGAGGAAGGGTGTTGCATTAGATTGGCCTTATGCTAGTCTTGATGAGCTAGTAGGTCTACTAGTTTAATTCACTTGTGTGAAAACTATCCTGAAGAAAGGATGTTTCCAAGACTTTTGCTAAGATCTACTAACATTATCATTCACTTGTATGTTCACAGCACAAGTAGCATTCTTCTGTTGAGATTGTGGTGTTAGTCCTTTCTACATTGTTGGTGGTGACAGATGTTGGAGGGAAGTATGAGAGTATTGAGGATGTGATGGATGATGAGAAGCATGAGATGGTGATCCCACAGGAGATGTTGTGGGTTGATAGTATTCAAGAGAGTAGTACTACTCAGTTCATGCATGGGAAGTAGAACCATTAAGATAACTAGGTTGTTGAACAGAATATTCATAAGGATTTGGCTGGCGATAGGGGTATTGCTGGTTTATTGATGGCATCCATCATAACTATGGGTTTTGCCACTATGGTTGATAGTAGTCTTGAGGTTGATAAGAAGTCCCACTGGGATAGTACTATTAGTTGTAGGACTGTCCATAATTGCCTTGTGGGTAAGGCAATATTCTAGGCATTTGTTTTTGTACAAACTTGGGATTCAAAGCAAAAGCCCTAGACTCTTATAGATGTAACATAACTAGGCAATAGTCCTTTGGATATTCGTATTGACAAATGTCACACCCATCTTCCTTCTCTAAATCTGAGTTTGCAACATCTTCTACTACAACTAATTTCCCTTTTTGCCATTAAGTGTCCTTACCTGTTTCCTTGTTCTTTTTCCTCTTCTTGTTTTGATCACTTGATTCTATTTACTTTACCTTCTTCTCTACAATTTTCAAGATGGTTGTAACTTTTTCATTTATCAAGTCCCACATCTTATCTAACCTTACTTCAATCTCAACAATAAACTTTTGTATTGGCAAGGTTTTGTGTGAAATTAACTCATCAAAAGCTACCTCTTTTTCCTGGACCATATATATGGACCTCTTTCTTGTGAAGAGTTGGATCCTAGTTATATTCCTCTACACACTCTCTTTCACACAGCTCTCCTTCTTCTTTTGTCACCTGTTGAATTAGCCTTTGTATTTGATGGGTTCTCAACTCTAATAATCTTCCTTAAGCATAGATCCCAAGGGTCTCCCTTGTTTTATTACAAAGCCCATCTATAATGTGACGAAGTCGCTCTTTTTGAGAAAATCCATAGCCTAGGCATCTATATAGTAGAGAACAGTATCTTCCCAAGGATTCATCGAGGGATTCATGGTGATCTTGCTTTCACCCTCAGATTTGTTTCCTTAGATTAGACACTCTTGAATAGGTTTGGTATTTCTAGTTGAAGAGCTCAAGCATTGTGGACCACAGATGGATTGAATCTAGTTCCAACGATCTATATCAATTTTCAGCTTCTTATATTAATGTCCTAAGGAAGAGCTTAAGCTTTTGCCACTTATTTTCGATATTCTGCAAGGCGCAGACATCATGGAAGGCTTCTAAATGATCTTGTGGATCAAAATTATAGCCCTCTTAAATTTAGAAATGTTATTTATATCAAGCCTTTTAATGTGGCTTCCCCTCTTTGTGATCTGTATCATGCTTCTAGTAGCCAACAAGGGTTCATGATCATCAAATATGTCATGGTGATAATCTCTATTTCTATTTGTCTAATTATGATGATCTTGTCTATGCTCCATTTGATACCTTGTATCTTGTCTTTGATTTCCATTTCTATCTTCATTTTGATCCCTTAGTGTATCTCTATCTCCATACCTATGTTCATCTTCGTCACAACTAGACATTGAAGATGACGAAGAAGATAGTGAACTAGGAGAATCACCATGGATCCTATATCTCCTCCTATGGTCTCTTAATTCATCTCATTTACGTTTAGAAGAGGTCCTAGGCCTTAAGGCCCTCGTTCTAGGACTGTTTCATCCCTTCTAGGATTGTCCGTGATAGTTGAACATAGTCCTTGATAGTAAGGATCAAAATGGGTATACGAGACTCCTACTTCTTGTGGTTCACTCCAATTCTCTTCAAAGTAGAGCCTATCATTACTCCTACCAATGTTCTCAATGTGTAATGGACTATAGGGCCCTATGTGAAAAAAACATGTTTTAATTTAATAATGTATGTGGTTTAAAATATTAATTTTTCTTAAAAGATAAGTCATTAATTCCTTTACAACAATAGTTTGTAATATAACTACTCTAGATCACTAGCACCATCCCTGGAAACAATGCCAATGATGAGCAATGGGTATCCCCTACACCCAACCATACAAATCGCAAGCATTCACATGCAATCCGGTTGAATTCCATGGATGGAACTAGTGTGGTATCTAGATTATTAAGCATTAATCATAGGTCATTGGCTTCTCCCTTGGACTAGTAGTAGCTTTATAATGTGTGGTTTAGTCCAAAGTGAGGCATATGATTATGATGTTGTGTGGCTATGACTAAGTTATATGAAAGCATGAAAATTAACTATTTAATTACTCTAAATAATAACAAGAAGATAAATCCTAGACTATCCTAAGGGTGATGAGTGTCCATTCCCAACTTGTCGTACACATTTTGAACTCATGTACCCGCTATTGGGATTACCAAGTGTTATCCTACTAGGCGAACCAAGTAATAACATTGCTAGGATTACCAAGCAACTATGTGTTCACGCTTGAAACTAGTTGTGCTCATTCCACTGATTGATTTATGTGCGTAAAAATGTAAATATTAACTAAATACATT
Source organism: Gnetum montanum (assembly GCA_015680685.1). Lineage (NCBI taxonomy): Eukaryota > Viridiplantae > Streptophyta > Gnetopsida > Gnetales > Gnetaceae > Gnetum > Gnetum montanum. The sequence continues at coordinate 184,833 of MNCI01015696.1, read as the reverse complement.
GAAAATTACATTGAAAATAAATATATTCTAAGTCAAAGTGTTGAAAGAATATGAATCAATCTTGATCTTATTGTCATTCATGGAATTGTCCAAGTACAATACCACATAAAATTGACTTAAATCTACACTGCAAGCACTCACAAACTACTTGCTAAGATTACCGAGATACATTGTAAAAGTTTGACTACACTATTGACCAAATGGTGGTGAATACATCGTGGATGCTCATGCATTTATAGTCTCTAGGTAACTTACGCATATGCACCAACACATCTAAGGATGCGTCAATGGCCATGTGTCAACAGGGCTATGTGAAAGAAGATGTGCCAACATAGTTACCCGAAATATGATGCTTCATCACATCAATTCTTCCTCAAAGACATCTTATCCAACAATGGGATATTATTGTATGGATTCCAATGAACTCAAAATTTTAATTTTCAATGTCAAGACAGGGCAAGGCCATGAGGAAAAATCATAAATAGACCTATTAGACATCCATTTGGACAAGAGGGAGAGAACTAAGCAGAAAGTGATGTTGAGCTCCATTTGAGCATCCACTGTTGTAACACTCCATAGCTATTTTATGAGCAAGTGTGTTGGATTAGATCTTGAGTACTTGTCTATCCTGGGCATTTGCTTCTAGCATTTGTATATCTCTTTCATTTTCCAGCAAGAATAAAGAGTTGTTTCTTTCTTGTTTCCAAAAGTGTGTGTAAGTTTGAAGGTTTTAGTTTCAATGTTGGGTTATTGAAGCTAGGTCATCACCAGATTGGTATCAAAGCAAAGGGTTGAAGAGAATTGACTCAAGGAATGCTCTACATCAACTCACAAGAATTCACTCATCTCCAAATTCATTTTGGTCTGCAATTTTGTTAATTAGCCTTCTCTTGGTCATTTTGGATGATCAATTACATTAGGTATTGGAAATTCTTGTTGTTTGGGATACCCATTAATCTTGTTCAGCTAGGGTTTGTGGGAATTATATGAATCCTATTTTGGATTTTCATATCACTTGATGAATCTAATTGGACACCAATTTTGGTTGTGGGTACTCTTCATCCTTTTGCAATTTCTTGTGGATATTTGTGTAATTTGTCTTTTAGGTCCATTTGATCATGACACCCAAGAAGAAATCAGTCCTGGACTTAGCCAAGGATGTGGAAGACTTGATGGATGCACTCAAGATTTTTGTGGATTGGATGGAAAACCTTGAAGAAAAGAAAGATTGGCCTCCAACACCAAGGGCATTTAGGCAAGTGTCAACTTAGAATTTTCTTCACCAAGGACTTCTTCACCAAGATAACCACTGATGCCAGACCTTGAAGATGACATTCCTTTTAGGGATGAAGACATTGGGGAAGATGAGGAATATGACGGAAAGCCTCATTCTCCAATTGTTAGGTCAAGATTCCATAGGTCTAGATTTCCATGATGGAGGAACAATGGATCTAGTTGTAGACCTCAAAGGAACCCCAAGGAGGAAATGGAGCTCACTCTTGCAAAGGCTTTTAGCCATGCCTCTAAAATGCCTCATGTGGAAGTGAAGACTTTCAATGATATGAAAGCCATCAAATCTTTTCTTTCTTAGCAAAAGATCTTGAACACGTACTTTGAAGTTGAGAATGTAGAAGACCATCAAAAAATGTTATATGCTGAGACCAAACTTGAGGGTATGGTACATATTTGGTGAGAGAAAGAGAGTTATGCTTACCTTGTAAGTAATGGAGCTTCTATCAAAGATTGGTCCCTGATGCAGTTTATGCTCACACAAATTTAAGAAGGTCCATCATAGACAAGAGGCAATCCAAAAATTGAAATATCTAAGGCAAGGTGATAAGAGTGTTAAAGACTTCTACATGGATTTTTGCAAATCCTTCGAACAAGCAAAAGTTCATTGGGATGAGTATGAGCAAACATCTAATTTCCAAGGAGGATTAAACAAGGAATACCAACAAGAGCTAACATTCTATGAGCCCCAAACATTAGAAAAAGCTGAAAAGAAACTTCAATGCTTCAATAGAGGTCCCAAATCTTCTAAGGGCAAGGACTCTGTAGCTTCTAAGGGTGAAAAGGAAGCCAAAGAAAAGGGAAATCTCAAAGAAGACACAAGTGAATGTTATGATTGAAAGCGAGAGTTTCACTAAAACAATCAGTAGATCAGATCTGAAAACACACTAGAAAAGCTTCGGAGAAATTATTAGAATGCTGCAGATCTCCATGACAATGTTGATCTGCCTTCTATTCTACTCTACACACATCATCCTTATAGCTTTCCCAAGCACCCAATCTATTACTCCAACAAATCTCAGATCAACATCAACAAGACTCATGTCTCCAAAGTAAAACCTCAATCCAATGCTTCCGCAC
>MNCI01015696.1:133365-182351 GCA_015680685.1 Gnetum montanum | reverse complement strand
CCCCAACCTTCTATTTATATGGAAACATTAGGACCAAACCACAATCCTAACTCATGTGGGATAAAACACATCCCCACTTAAACATCACTTTACAAAGTGCCCTTTTTTTTAATGCAACATCCTTTTGAAAATATAAGAGGAAATACAACAAATAATAGTAACATATTTGTCTTCACTTTTCCAACAAACTCCCCCTTGAAAACAAATCCAACCAACCTTCAAGAGATGCACACTTCTGATTAAGCTTTAGCTATCCCAAGCTTCTTCCTACAAAAATTGTGTTTTTCAGCTATCACTGGTTTTGTTAAAGCATCAATAATGTTAAGCTTTGTATGGACCTTCTGAACATGCACCAAGTCGTCCTCTATAATTTCTCTTATGAAGCGGAACCAAACATCTATGTGTTTTTTCTTGGCATGAAAGGCAGAATTCTTTGCAAGATGGATTGCACTCAAATTGTCACAAAACACAGCATACCTTTGTTGTTTTAATCCAAGAGATTGCAAGAATCTCTTCATCCATAATATCTCCTTGCATGCTTTTATGAGGGCTACATATTTTGATTCAATTGTAGATAAAGTTACCAGTGGTTGTAGACATGACAGCCAACTCCCTGCTACTCCACCAAAAATAAACATGTATCCTATAGTGGAACATCTTGTATCATTATTAGTAGCAAAGTTTGCATCTACAAAACCTTGAATGTGTAGATCAGCATCTCCAAAACACAAGCAATGTGTTTTTGTGCCCTTTAAGTATTTTAGAATCCATTTAACAGCCAGCCAATCATTCCACCCATAGTTGCTCATAAATCTACTAACTACTCCAATGGCATAAGCAATATTAGGACATGTACAAACCATGGCATACATCAATCACCCAATAACAGAAGTATATGGGATGTTCTTCACCTTTTCAAAATCCTCTTTTGACTTTGGACAACCCTTCTTTGATAAATTAGATTGTGTTGAAAGAGGCGTACTTACAAGTTTTGCATCCTCCATGTTGAAATATTTCATAACCTTTCCAATGTATTCTTACTGACTTAGCCACAGCTTCTTCCTTTTTTTTTGTCCCTATAAATATTCATTCCAAGAATTTTCTTTGCCTGTTCCAAACCCTTCATGGGAAATTCTTTGTCCATTTCCAGCTTTAGGCATTTTATCTCTGCCACATCATTTCCAGCAATTAATATATCATCAACATACAGCAATAGCACTGTAAACATACCTAAAACATCTCCAGAAAAATACACACAATGGTCCAGATTGTTTCTCTAATAAGTCAACTTCTTCATGAAGGTATCAAACCTTTTATACCATTGCCTAGGGGCTTGTTTCAGACCATATAAACTGCATAAGATTGTTGGACATGTTCCAAACTATCATGCTTGGGTGCTGATTGGACATTTCAATCAGTGCCTCTACACATGGGAGAAGACTAGGGGAGAAACTGAACCTCTACTAGGAAGTTAGGAGTTCCTGCAATTTCTCCAACCTTCTAATTTGGTCGATATGGATATCATGGGATGCTTTTCACCTAGTGCAATAGAAGAAATGGACCGGATCATGCCTTGTCTAGGATTGATAGGGTCTGGGTTAGTACAAAGCTCGTTCCAAACCATGAGATCTCTGTTACTGGCCATAAGAGTAGAGCCTCCAATCATTGTGCTCTTGTGTGTACAATGCACAAGTTAAACAAGCTAGAGCCTACCTTGTTTAGACCTGAATGATTGTGGTTGACGAAATCTTGGCTACAAAAGCTAGTGATGAACATCTAGAGAAATTACTCCTCACAAGCTGATCCTTGGGATTTCCTAAAGCATGGTCTAACTCAACTCAAAAAGGAGATACAGAACATGCAAATGTCAAACAAATATTCCTTTACGGCCTCCCATGTTGTGCTACAACAAATATTGTTGGGTATCTAGGCCTAATGGGAAAAGGGAGAACTATTCGAGAAGGAGCAGCATGGCCTCCTGGTTGGCCTGCAACAACTATCAATCAGTACTGGAAAGAGAGATCATGGATCAAATGGCTTAGGGACGATGATAGGAACACTCACTTCCTTTTTGCCACTATAAAGGCCAACAATGAAGCTAGAAAGATTCGCAACATCTTACAGGGGGGAATCTCATACAGGACACTCACAAAATCACTCAACCTATGCAAAAGTATTGGGTCCATGTCATGCAATCCACACACTGTCGGTAAAATTATTTCACCCATGGGCGGGGTCCCCAAGAATATCATCAGTGCCACCTCAGTTAACACAATCCTGGTTCTCCTAAACTTGGTGGCATCCCAACTCTAGTTTGAAAAGAAGACATCATCAACCAATGTCAAGTCCCCTTCCAGACGCAACAAGACCTCGTTCTAGCCAACTTGCTCAACCAGTAGCCACAACTCTTGATTCACCCTATATACTACATATGCTGGCTCATAAGTCGGCATTACCCCCATAGCAACAATGATTTCCTGCCATGCTTGCTTAGTGTTGTTTAGTTCTGCTACCAACACCAAAATACGTTGCAGTCTGAAAATAGCATGGTTTCATATTTTCCAAACCTCCCATAAAATAAGCATTGTTTTGGAGTCTCACGTTAACCATGCAAGCCCATACAAACCCACAACCCACCAAATGTCCTGCACGTATGGGCATTGATTAACAAAATGGATTACCATCTCGGGCCTACTGGAGCATAATGGGCATGCATCACCAATGTGTAGCCCCCATCGTCTTAATAATGCCCAAACAAGTAGCGTATTATGCTTAATTAATCAAAGAAAGACCTTAATATTCTCTTGCAATTGGCCCCGCCAAATGCGTTTCCATCCATCCACAAGCGGATACATGCCCTGAATAACCCACCGCAAAGACTCCCCCACCAAACCCTATGCTAGCACGAATTGTGCATGTTCGCAAAGTGCCCGCCATAATTTTGAGTCATGGGGGCCCACATTCCAACATCAATACTTGCATGTCATAATCCTGATTTATTGTCAGGCCCCCACCTCATGTTGGAGAAGCCAAGTTACTAGCCGTTGGTGCCTCATCAGAAGTTCATCTTCAAATTGAAAAATACCTAACCACCCCTCCACTCTTGAGATCGTGCAATAGTTTCCCAATTGATTAAATGCATTCTACTACCCCCCTCGTCCCCTAGACCACACAAAATTGTGTATTAATTGGCTCTGTTTCTAAGCCACGACCTATGGGAGAATAGCCACCGAAGCTGCAAACCTTGCAATAGTTGCCAAGACCCCTAACGCCAAGATGATCCTGCCTTTCCTTGTGAGGAAGCAATTGATCCAATGCCCCACTTGATTCTCCATCTTCTAGATAAGCTTATGCCATGTTTGTTTCCTCCCCCACTCAAAAAGAGGAACAACCATATATGAGTCCTTAGAAGAAGCTGGCAAAATTCCTAGAATTTGTGATATGCGACTCCCCACCTAAGGATCGACATTGATGAAGTGAATTGCAAACTTCCACGGCCCGCACCGCCCCCCGACTTAACTCCAATCCCACTTCCAAGGTGAGTTGCCCGAAGGCCGAATCGATTCTATGCCTGGGGGACAACTGCCCTAAACACCAACATGGTATCATCAACATAGTGCTCCATCAAGCACTCAACTCCCACTATTTCAAGACCGCATAGCCCCACAACTTTACAATAATATTAGAGGAGATACATTGTGATAATGAAAGTAAAGGAGAGAGCAGGTCCCCCTACTTCAAACCCCATCTAGGGGATGAGAACCCCCACAATCTCCCCCACCAATATCAAAAGAAAAAGTCATTGATGCCTAAATGTGTATGCACATACTAATGAATGCACAGTCAAAACCTTTCATCTACATAATAGTGGATAGTGCCACCCAACTTACCATATCATAGGCCCTAGTAATATTGAGTTTCAGGCACAACCCTAGGAATTTAGTGGTTTGCAGAGCATGAATAACCTCATGCATCAGGATCACCTAATCGTGGAGGAATTGCCCCTCAACAAAACCATCCTACTACTCGTCAACAATTTTAGGCATTAGTGACACTAACCAACAAACCAGTAACTTGGAGAAAAGCTACATCAACACATTACAGACCCCAATCGGTCTGAAATGTGCTAGATTAGAAGCATTGGCCAACTCAGGAATAAAAACAATTCTAGAACAATTAATCTCCCATCTCACTTGCCTCCTAGCCAGCATCAGATTAAACACATCAAGTATATTTGGCCCAAGAAGGTCAGCAACCTCCCTAAAGAATTCAATATTCCACCCATCAAGCCCAAGTGCTTTACCACCTTTCATTGATGCCAAAGCCATGCTTGGCTCCTACATCGTAAAAGGGGCCAAAAGAATCCTGTTATCCCTTGCAGACTACACCCACGACACCAAAATAGAAGCTAAATTGGCCACTTCTCCCAAATACGCCCCGCCCCCCACCAACACTTCCATCCACACACAAACACAATACTCCTCCAGAATGTGAGCAACCTCATAGGGATCTTCCACAGAAGTGCCATCCCAAAGTAGATGAAGAGCCTTCTTGTTCTAACCCTTAGATTTGGCAGCCGCAAAAAAGAACCTCATTTGTCAGTCCCCATCTTGGAGCCATTTGACCCGCAACTGCTACCACCAATAGATATCCTTCAAATCTAAAGCCTATAGTTGTTTCAAGATGACTTCCCCCTCATCCTAGCAGTCCTCCCCCAGTTCCTGCCATGCCTGAATCACCCTCAGGTAGGCTTCGAGATCTCTTTGGCAGACTTGAAAGGAAAACTTATCAGCAAACGATTGTGAATAGATAGCCCATTTCATTTTGAGTAGTCCATCCTGGAGGAAATTCCAAGGGTCCCCCCTACCCCTCTAGTAGCCACCCCAAATCTCTTCAACCAAGGGGCACAACCAAGGCTTAAGTAGCCAAGAAACTTTGAATTGAAATGGGGGAGGAGGCCCCCGATAGGGTTTCCCAATAGAACAAAGATTAGAACAGTGATTCGTAAAAGAAAACTTAGCATTTCATATATATTTCTTAAAAACCACAAAAAAATTTTAAAAGTATTAAAACCCTAAGGGTTTTAGGCCCCATGCCTATGCTTGGCACCCCTGCATGCATTGTAGGGTCACACCAATGCATGGCTTCCAGTCACATGCATTGCAGCAAGGCCACACTTGTGCACAATTTCCAACCATGCATGCTATAGTGGCACCTACACATTGGCAACCACATACCTTTTTAAGAAAAAAACAAGGGGTTGCACTGCCCGTGATGGGTCATGCAAGCCTGTGCAAGGGCCACACAACCACGACCATGAAACCCTTGCCTATTGTTGTTTCTTCCCATCACATCTCCCATCCTGCTGCCCTCTATTGTGTTTTTCTCAAATGTGTGCCCTCCATCTCCCACATCGCACACTCTATGCACTATGCTCTTCACTTGTTGCCACCACCATCAAATCTATCACCCCTCCCATTGATTCCACTACTATTTTTGCCACAACCCCTTGGCAACAAAGGTAGGAACCTTGAAAGTGGAAAATGGCCAAGACCACAGTCAATCCCTACCTCCACAATACCAAGAGCATCACAAGTTTGCACCTCCCAACCTAGCATTAGCAGCCTCTATAGGTCCATACCTTAGGTGTACAAATGAGTGGAGGGAAATGCTAATTAAAAATACAAACATAAAATATATATTTTAAAATACAACAAATTGTAAAAAAAAAAAAAACCCATATGCATTGAGCAATAGCCCCTTTCTCAAAACTAGACTATTAAGCATGGCCATTTTTGAATAGTACTAGGATGGGTAACCTCTTAGAAAGTATCATAAATCATGCCCTTATTTTCAGTGATTAAATGGCTTTAACTTTTGAATTTGAATGCTTTTTTGGAAGAACAAACAATCATTTCTAATAGATTTTGGCCTTCCAAATGCAATTATGAAGTCAAACTAGGTGTATGGGAACCTGAAAATTAGTTTTTAAATCTCTGTTAAACTGTGCCCTAATAGCCTTAAGAAACTAAAATCATCATTACTTGCACATTCAATGTCCATTATTAATAAAACAGTAATTTCTAACAATTGTCAACCTTCTGAATATAACAGTGATGTCAAATTAGTTATACAAGAACCTGATAATTAGGTAACAATTTAAATCATGCCTTAGCAGGCTTATAACCTCACTAATTTTAGATTTGATAACCATCTTTCATAACCTAATGCTCATTTCTAATAAAATTGATCTTTTCAATAGTTTGGAACTATAGGATTAGGTAATCAAGATATACTTATTCCTCTAAAATTCCACGACTATGATTCATGGCCTATGAAACAAAACCTAGATTAGGAATCCCTAGTTGTAATTAGCTACACTACCAGAGTCAATGTCCTAACGGAGGTAGAAAGGTCATTGAGAGTCTAGGTAATGAAGCCAAACTGTTATCAATCTAAGGAATCAAGTATTTGAAGGATCAATAGGAAAACTGATAGTGGAATGAGAACTTAGATCAACTCAATGAGCATCAAGACACATCTAGTAGATATCAACCATCATGGAGAATCATAACCTTATCCCAACAAGGCATATGATAGCTATGAGGAAGAATGAGTCAGGAAAGAATCCAGGAACATGTATGAAAGTTGGTCATACAATGTGCTTGCAAGAACCCTAGCTAATGAAAGGCAATAACCTACATGTCCACCATGGGCTTTTTATTGGCACGAATACCAAAACCAACATATCCTCGTAGAATTGCAATGCCTAAATGCCAATGCTCTTTGTCTACTCTTGCCATGGGAATTTCTTCACTAATTCCAACCTGATCTAAGGAAATTGGGATATGAAGGTATTTATAAGCATAAATGTTCTTGCAATGGTTCTTCCTTTAAACCACATAAATTAGCCTACTGCAAGAACCACAACATGGATGGTTACACAATGTTCTATAAAGAAGCCATGTTTAAGTCAACACAAAGATTTGAATAGAAATTAGAAGACATGATTTTCAAATTTCCAAAACTTCAAGCCATGAGAAGTAAAGAATGATCAAAGTTCCAAAAAAGCCACTTAGCCTTGACATTGGTACTATAAATGCAATCATCATGAAGGTGTATATGTGGGGTCAGCACACATTTGATTGTTGATCCAACATGTCCAGATGTTAAACTTTGTCAAGTATCTTATTTAGTTAATTAGATTAAGAAGAGATTGAAGTATAAGTTATTCCTATCCTCTATGGAGATTCCAATGCAAAAGTTGGAAGTGATGTTCATCAATTCTTGAAATCTAGATGTGTAAGAGAAGCTTTGGAAGAGGAGCCCCATTTGAAGAAGATATTTCTATTGATTCATCATATCATTCCATTGGCCAATGTACACTCTGCCTACTCAAATCATCCATAAACAAGTCAAATCCTTGAAATCAGACACAAATGATGCTTATGGATGGTATTCAGCAAGAGCTACAATCTATTAATTATGCTATCATGATTACCGAAGGTGGGATAATACCTTTCTTTGTTGAGACATTAGATTACATTTGGTATGACACTAGATTCTTTTAAGTTACCAAGCTACTAGAGTTAATTTCTAAGGAAGATATCATAAAGCAAGATCAAGTCTTACCATCCAAAATGCTATCATCCAAGCAGACTTCCCTTATGGCATAACTACAATTGTACCCTTGATCCCCAAAGAAAGATAAAAATTAGAGAGTTTCATAACCCTTCTTCTATCTCTTGTTTTCTTATTTTACTTCTATTTAATTTATATTTCTAAATTAGGTAAGTAATTATTCTAGGGTAATACAAGTTTGGAATAAGGATTTGTCCTACCTTCTTCACTTGGGTAGTCAAAGACACAAGATACACATAGTGTAACTCTAGTTAGGATGTGAGATTGGTGGTTGGCAGATTTTTAATTCAGTTCTTGTTATTATCAAGAGAATTGATATAAGTTATTGACATGATAAGATTTATTTTCATTAGGTATTTCTCTTGTATTTTCATTGCAAATGGAGCAGGAGAATACTAAACCCCATTAAGAAAAAAAGAAGAAATCAAAGCATTGGAGCATGGAAAAAGACCCTTTAGAATGAACAAAAAATAAGCAGGTAGTTTGTCACATCCCTATTCCCAAATGCTGTCATTCCCAAGCAAGGTATTGCAATTATTGTAATAAGACCCTTAGTGAAAGGGCATGTTGTAATTACAGGCATGTCTCTTGAGAGAACCTTTGGAGGTTTGATCTAAGGTATTTATACCCGGTAAATTAGAGGTTGTGTCAATATGCAGTTGCAAAGACAGTAAAGGCCAGTAATGGGTGTTGGGTGAAGTGGGATAAAAAAGGGACTTAGCCATCCCTTTTAGCTGGGTGTAGGCTTAACCATGGTGCCAGTGTTGGATTGCCCTATGGGATAAATGCCAAAGAAAGATAACCTCATGGAAACCTCAAAGCATGACCCAAATACTCTAATTCATTCTTAATTCACTTACTAATAAAGTTTCTTTTCATTTCCTTTTACATTTTCTCTATTGTTCACTATGCTTAGTATTGAATATAACATATCTTTGATGTTTGCCACTGGAATGGGATATCACACTTACTATATTTTCCTAATGAAAAATCCACTAAAATTTATGTTGATTTAGACAGTACCAATTTTATTAAGTTCAAAGTCCAAATTATACAGTAAGACAAGAAAGTAGAATACCCCAGATTCAGAAGACCAGCCACAGTTCTGATGCTTATGTCAAAATCTACTTTTGGTTGCACAATGAAATTTCCCTCTCGGATTGGCTGCAGAAAAAGGACTCAAAGAAATTAAAGGATCCAAGAGATTGGTTTGCATAAATAACATTTAACATAATCTATGTGCAGTACTAAAATATAAGGTCCTAACATTATGTTCAACAACCTACCTCACGTATCAATAACGCAAACCTGCCTTCACAGATCCGAACACGGATACAATCACTTTCAGTAAGTTGTCCATTGCAAGGTAAGTTAGTCGAACGTAAGTAAATGTCTGTAAAATTTTGGACAGTTGTGCTCATCTTTTCTTTTGATAGAACTTTTACTACATCTTGATAAGATACCTGCAAATCTCTAAAAAAATTAAAATTTCTGGGGCATATCACAAGCAATAAGCATATGCTGTTGACACAACTCTTGTACCCAACACGAAATTTCTCAGGTTCCATGATACACAACCATTGCAGGTAAATATGACGAGAGACATAAACAAGGATTCATTCAAACAATAAGACATGTCATACATTCATAGATGGTCTCGTATTTCCTTTGTTAGGCACAGGAGCTCTAAAGACTTTGACTACAAGGAAAAGTATGTTTAAAATATGAAAATGACAATACCACAAATGCAATATAAATTTCTTTATCAACAGCAATCCATTCTACTAGAAAAAAAACTTTGTTAAGCATTCAGGGTCTAAAAAAGCTTAAATTACTGCACGGGTGCACCTTGCAGTAGGAATATGTTAAAAAAAGTTTAATACTCCAAAGGAGATATCAATGACAAGTCGTCGCTTAAAATCTTCAAAATTTACATATCTTGAAACACAAAGAGATGCATCAGCAAGAAGATGCTGGATCTACGGTCCAAAAAAAAAAGTGTCATTTTGGGGACACGTGCGACTTAATTGTATCATATGTGGGGAAACAGAAATCAATCAATTCTCTGAGTATGTAGTCTCCAAAACTAACCTCTATATACCTACCAACCGTGTTACTTTCAACATTTTCTAAACAAAATGTAGAAACACAAGAAATTATATATCCGAAGCCCCTTGCCTGGTAAGCAATAAATTCTATTAAAATTGAACGATGCCAGCAGAGATATTGTTATTGACTTGCTTTCAAGAATTCCATTAAAATGTTTTGCCAGGCCACCAGTTTCTTTGGCCAAATGTCGATATAAACCCTTTTTCTCTTTTATATTAACTTTTGAAAGCAACTAGAATATTACCAACCATGTGAGACTATAACCTTTGCCTATGAACGAAGGATGTGAAAATCAAACGTGTATAGAGGATGAAATGTATGATGCACAATTGAGAAGGTAACTGAATCCAAGAAAGTGTAGCTCAGACCTGTTTGTTGCTTTTCAAGACAAAAAGTGAACTTTCGGGGGAGTGCACAGGATCGAAATCATTGCGAATTTTTAACTGAAAAATCATAGAACTTGATAAGTAAGCCAAGCATATCAGTGTGACAATCTCAATTATTTATAACATGAAAAATCTAGCCTAAATCTAATAACTGAAAGGAAAAGAAAAATACTGACATGAGCATGCACAAGATGAGGCTCAATGTGCTGCTGAAACATTGGGAAAACTGTGGTCATGATTTCATTTTGAGAAATTGGCCTGGAAAGCCGTTCCATATCTCTTTGAACCCTTGCAATTAAATGTGAATGTACACCCCCAACCTGTGCCACACAATCGACTTGTGAATAAACTGATACTGCATTATGCTATAAACATTATACTTCTATATTTTTACAACTAGACGGAGTAAACAGGTGCACGTATGAGCGGTAACTTGATATTAGTTTGAAAAATGGCCATTACGAAAAAAAAAGAAGAAGATGTGCTTACCACTGCAATCCAAATATCTAGGGAAGACCTAATGTCAGGATGTAATGCATAGACACCCTCAAATATAACCTGTAATAATAGTTCTGTTATTAGTAAATAATATTTTAAATTTATACACAATCATGAAACACCCATTTCTGTAGTCCAAATTAAATGATAAAAATTCTTTAAATTTCAAAGCTTGTTAAGAAAAAACAGTCAACTTGCACTGACCAACCAACATTCGCATGTGCTAAGACTGATCAATGAAGTTGCACAATACATATTAATCCACGATTTTTGCTCATAGTCTCTTTGTCCATCATTTTGAACGCTACGCAAATCATGTCCCTTGGACTTGGGTTTTAGCCAACGTGTATGTATGCACACCTTGTGTATATTTACTCATGACCTCTTCAACACTGCTCCATCTTGCCCCCTAAAGTTGGCCCATAGCCTACATACACCACATGCATATGTCCTTCCACTTGGTCCTCACAAGGACCCAACTTAAGCCCTCTACTCTAATACAATGTTAAGAAAAAACACAACCAGCTCTAGCTAGCCAACAATCCAAAAAGCCATGATTAATGAGTGTAGTTAGCTCAATGCATATTTATCCAGATCAAACAATCCCCATACAAACTTGTTCTATTTAATAATCATCTCTTGAAAATTGAAAACCTTTGTCCTTTAACATTATCTTGTAAGCTGGATCTAGGATCAGATGGAGAGGGCAGGAATGTTTTCACTCGCATCAAAGGGCACAGGTGGACGCGGAGACACAAGCGGCCATGGAGACACAAGCAGACGCGGGTACGCAGACCGGCGATGGCCTTGCTTCGAGCGAAGCACGTGAGGAAAGGTAGGTGGCCCCGCTGGCCGCGCTAAAAGGCCCCAAGGAGTTTGAGACCTACTCGCGTGAGGGTTCGATGATGAGGCTAAAGGTTGGTCGCCCGGCGGCTGGCACCCTGGAACGGTTAGAACGCAGCTTGCTCAGCAAGTTCGTGTTGGAGGGCACGTGGCCGCTGATGGACTTGATTCGGCGATGGGTCCAGTCGGTTTGGGGGTTGGACACGGTGATGGTCAAAAGCCTGGCTGATGACCGTCTCCTATTTTGCTTCGACTTAGCGACGGACAGGGAGCGTGTCTTGGTGGAAGGACCCTGGTTTTATGGGGCACAGGGCCTGGTGCTGGCGCCTTGGCGCCAGGGGGTGCACCGAGATAAGGGTCTTTTTGAGCGGGCACCAATTTAGGTGCAACTGCACAGCCTCCCCCTTGAATACTAGTCAGCGGACTTTCTGAAATCGTTGGCCTATCTCTTTGGCGAGTTTATAAAATTTGACCCGTTCACTGCGGGGATGGATCGTTTGGGTTTTGCGAGGTTCTGTGTATGGCGATCCTTGTGCTCCGAGGACCGCGTGGATGAAATCGTGCTGGACACAGACTTAGGGGAGGAAAGGATCCGAGTACAATTCAAAAACCTGCTACTTGCGGCCCCGGCCTCGCCTGAGGGCATCACTGGCAGGGTCGACCATGCGAAACAAGGCCGCCCAACACCCGGGCTCGAAGAAGGTGGCTGGAAGCTCATTGGAAAGAAGGGACGGGTGGCAAAAAAGGGCTTGACGGAACCCGCAGGGGTGTCGCAGATCAGGGTTGGGGCTGCCCTCAGCCAGGGTCCGGCCAAGGGCAACAACAGCGTGGTTCCTCCTGGCCTCAACGGGTCGGGAGGAGGGACATTCGGGGCCTCTTGGGGAGGGGGACCTATGGCTGCGGGCTCGAACAACCAGCCAGGCAAACAAGGCACGGCTTCTTGTGGCACTCCGTCTGGTCCAGGCACCCTGGGCAGGCTGCGCTGGCTCGCCCAACACCCTCAAGACGAGGGGGTGGGCAAGTCGCGGGTGGGGGTGGGCAAGTCGCGGGTGGGGCTGGAGCTACCACCGTTGAGCGACTAGATCACCACTAGCAGGGGCTCATCATGGCCCAAAATGCCCGATGTCGCGCGAGAAGGGGGTTGATGTAACCCAGACGTCGCCCAAGGTTGGATGTCCTAACAACACCCACACCCGAAAAACGACCACGCAACTGGATATCGACTTGGGAGTGCAACGCACACTTCAGTAGGTTTATCACAGATGCTTGTCTGTTTCTCCATGAAGATTCTGTCCTAGAATTGTCGGGGACAGGGTACCCCATATAAGAGAAATACCCTGAAAAGAATGGTGCACACCGAGGGCTGCAACGTGGTGTGTCTCCAAGAGACAAAATTACAATAGCCAGAAAATCAGCCTTTACATTGGGAGGGATGGTGCAGTCACCTGGTGCCTAGCTGGGGATGGGCTGGCGATCTCGCTGTCCTCACCAGGACTGCCTTGTCCCTGCTTGATGCATCAGACTAGAGCATCACAGTGCACTTGCCAGGACCAAACTTCTGGGTCACCAACATTTACAGGGCCCAGGTGTGGCATGACCGCATCCAGGAGCTCTCCCAAGTGGCAGAGCTGATAACCCACGGGTCCAGATGCCTCCTCATTGGGGACTTTAACCAACGGTTATACCGGTGGGAAAAGTTCGGGGATTCCGCATCGAAGCCCCTGGGGGTGCAAGAGTGCATGGACCTAATGCACCGTACAAACCTCATAGACTTGGAGATTGAGGGATGTAGGTACACGTGGAGCAACAGGCGGCAGGGAGCCGCCCGGGTGCAATCCCGCATCAACAGGGTTTGGGTCAGCTCAGCGCTAATGCTAGAATGGGAGGTCCATGCCTGCGGTCGGGACTGTGTGGCCTCGCATCACAGAGCCATCGTCTATCACCTGATGATAGACGTTTCCAAGCTCACCTCACTGACTAAGCCATGGTTGGGTGAGCTTGTGCAGTCTATCTAGTCAAGGTATAACGATACGCAGGAACCACGTGATTTCCTCAAGAACGGCCTTCGGACACTCAAACATCAAATCAAGGCCCTAGCAGCGGAGGACAAGTACAACTTCAAGGGGTATAGGACACAACTGCAATCACACATACAGGACATCCAAAACCAACAAGAGCGTGGCGCCGATTTCACTCAAGAGGAACTCGTCCTCTTAGCCCAGGAAGAGGAGGAATACTGGCGTCAAAGAGCTCGAATACAATGGCTCAAGGCTGGCAACAGACATACAAAATTCTTCTTTGCCATTGCTAAGGCACACCGGACGACCTGCCACCAATTGCAGCGCCTGATTCACGGCCTGGGTAATGGGGAACAGCCTAACTCATCTTATGGCCCGGACACCCTGTTGCACTACTGGCAACAAATCTGGAAATGGCAAAACACGAACCCCATCTCCCTCTCTATCCCGCAGATCCTCACCCCATTCGACAACCAACGCCTCATGCAACCTTTCTCCCACATTGAACTCCATGCTGCTATGCAGGCCATGCCTGCAGATAAAGCCCCAGGACCAGATGGGTGGCCCATCGAATTCTTCGCGAATTTGAAGACTTGATTGGGCAGAATCTGCTTGATGCCTTTAACCGGATGCTGGCCTGGCAACAGGTTCGTAAGGAAATTAACTGCTCCTGCGTGGTCCTGCTCCCAAAGACAGCCAACCCCACATCTCTAGGACATTTCCGCCCCATTGGAGTTTGTAACTCCCTCCTGAGACTTTTCTCGCGGATGATGGTTGCCAGGATGGCGCCCCTCATGCCACGTCTGGTCGGGCAGCACCAAGCTGGATTCGTCAAAGGCCGTCATCTCCAGTATCAAGTGTTGCTCTTACAGGGAATTCAGCACTCTCTCAAAATTGCCAGATTCCCCAAACTTTGCATCAAATTAGATATCACAAAGGCTTATGACTCCGTAAGCTGGACCGCCCTCAAGACTATAATGCAGGCAAAAGGGTTTACGAAACCGTTCGTGGACTTGTGCCTCCAGATTCAAAAGGGAGGACGTTATTCGCTAGACATTGACGGCCACCTCTGGGGCTTCCAAGGCAAAGGTAGCGGACTACGCCAAGGAGACCCCTTGTCCCTGCTCCTTTTTCTCCTGGTGATGGACCTCCTACACACATACTACACGGAGGAAGGCGTCCATGGTCTGGACATCCACAGAATCATATGCTTAACCATCCACTATGCTGGATATGATGATCTTCACCCATGCCACTATGCCCCAAGCTCGGGCGCTCCTGCGGGCAATGGACAGGATGAAGAGAGAAGTGGGGTTGACCACCAACATAGGCAAGTCCACGATATACCTAACCTATACCCACCCTAGCGTATCCACTAAGATTATCCAAATCTTGGGGATTCTCCTGGGGAGTGAGGAGGACACGTACCTAGGAATGCCAATGCACAACTGGCACAAATAGCGAACTTGGTAGGCGCTCATAATGAAACTTCAAACGTGCACGACTCACTAGGCAAACAGGTTCCTGTCCCGCAAAGGGAAGATCATGCTGGCGACTACTGTGCTGGCGACCATGGCAAGATTCGCCGCCTCCATGGCCACACCGTCGTCCAGCATCATGCAGCGCATTGATGTGATCACTCATGCTGTCATGTGGTTCAGGGGTAAGGTCGGACAGAAGATGCACCTGGTTTCTTGGGAGAAGACCGCACACGCCTGCTAGGTGGGTAGTGTCGGCATCCTTCAATTTGCCATCGAGGTCGCCTTGGGCAGGCAGCGGCTTCTCCACAGAATCTCCACGTCATCCGACAACCCCCCCCCCCCAATGGGTGCAACTCCTGGTACGGAAATACCAACCCTGGGAGGCTACTGTGGCTGACTCCTTGGTCTGGTGCCAACTTTGTGTGCACGTCCACACCCTCACCCACGAAGACGAGACTGGATTGCACCCTTGTGAATTGCTCAAATGGCAATTCCTGGAGGATCCTCGTTGGAAGCGCCTATGGAAAGGTTGCCAACCAAAAAAAATTAAGGCTTTTGGGTGGCTAGTCCTGAACGAGGCACTTCCCATACGGACGCGTCTGCAGGCACGTGGCATGCACATTAACACCATCTGCCCGATGTGCAATCAACACAACGAGACGCACCAACACTTCGTGCATGAGTGCCACGTCGTTATGAACTTCTGGACTACAGCTAGCCTCCCCCCACTCGAATGTTACAATGATTCGTAGACACTTGCCGCCTTATGGACCCTCTGGCATGCCAGGAATGATTGGGTCTTCAGAGGGACAGCTATCCCCTCACCTGCCATGTTGGCTCACTGGTTTAGAAGATCGTGGGGTGAAATTATTGCACTAACGGGACTGCGTGCCTGTCTCGAACCGCTAGCTACCGACATTCAAAAACAAATTGATCTCTGGCAGATGGTTTCGCAGATGGGTTGGACTACCTTGCTCCAACGCATCGCGGTGGACCCAGAGATGGACGTCCAACCATTCTATGCAAACTGGAACAGGGAGTACACGGTGCTTCGCGAACGCCAAATCTAGGTGACGGTTGATGCTTTGGCTGAGGTGATTGGTGCCCCCACAACGAGGGACCTGATTCCCCCTGTGGCTCGGTCCCAGGCGGATGCCGCCGAGTTCTTCCAGGGCTCCATCCCCCGGACGGCCAACGGCCACATCCGGGGGTTGACCCTCCTGCCAGCTTAGCAGTACACGGCCGCGATGGTGGAGCGTTACTTCATTCAGTCGGGTTCCCACCACAGACTCAATGGGGTGCACTTCATGTTTCTCAAGCGCATACGCGTCAAGACTCCTATTAACCTCCCCCACTTCCTCTGGGAGTCTCTGCAACGACGCCAGCCTGGCCGACACCTGGGGGTGATCCATGCTCTTTGGCGGCTTGGCACTCCAGTTCCGCCGCTCAGGCCTACGCTAGTGTATCAAAGGCAGAGGGGGAGCAGAAATCATCCGGCGGGGGGTGACGCGGTCTCGGCTAAGCCTATGGCCGTGTCCTCCCAGGACCTTGCGGGTGGGGGTTGCATGCGGGGCGAGCTAGCCCAAGCCCCACTGCGGGATTTGTCACCTGCAGATGCCGACCCCAGAGCGATCACGACTGGGCAGGCAAGCAATGACAGGGGGCCAATTCGAGCTGCTGGGGGAGCGCTTTCTGGGAAATAGACCATGCCCCTGCACTCTTACAGCCAAACACTGCAATGGATTGAGAGCATCATCAACGACCACATGACAGGTATTGCCCGGATAATTGAAGAGAATCGCCATCGCCTGGCTGCTGGCCCGGGCACGCAACTCCCGGACCTCCAAACCCTTGAGGAGAGTCAAAGCTCTAACCATGACCACCCCAAAAGCCCCTAACGTGGGGAGGGGCACTGGGACATGCCCGGCTCAGTCCGAAATACTATGGGTTGGGACCTTTCACCCGCTAACGGGGATGCACTGATGCGGTCGGGACTTGCAGGGGGCCCAGGGGTTTGGGTCCGTTGTCGGTGTGGGGTCAACTGCCCTGGCCTGCGCTATACCTTTGTATAGTTGTTCTTTTTGGGAATAAATTTTGCTCAAATTTTTCCAAAAAAAAAAAACATTATCTTGTAAGCTAAAAATGATTAAGAGTTACTTTTATGTTGGTGTATCATAGTAGGTGTCAAGGTCAAATCCCTCCACATGCTATTTATAGTTTATTTTTATTCTAACCACAAAGTAAGCCAAATAAACAAAAAGATCGGTTCTTTGAGAGATGTAGCAAGGTTGATGGTGGCCTGCTACTTCCCCCATGGTTTGGTGGCCGTAGGGGCACAAGTAGTCCTCTACTCTTTGTGTTTTCGGAACCATACTACCATGGCAATTCCATGCATAAGATGAGGAGGCTATGGCCTTCCTCTATACCCCACTTGGTAGAACCTTCCTTGGGAGGCTTGTGTCGGTCAACTCTAAGTTGGGGTTTTCCCTTGGGAATGACATGGGATGTACTATAGGACATAGCATGCACTTGTAAGGGTCTAACACCAACTACCAACATGCGGTGGTGAATCTATAGGGTCCAGCTAGTAGTCCTTGTGGTGTACATGAGTGCAACAAGGAGAGATTAACTAGCTTATTTAAATTATATATTATTCATACAAGTTTTGTACAATGGTCAAGTTTTAATGACTTCTAGCATGTGTTTCAGACTTGGTGAGCATTGAGGCATACATTGCTTGAGCCCTACCCCAATTCTGAACTTGTTTGGACAGACTTAGATGGTGTAAAACAACATGCCAAGGACAACATTATTATAGATTGTATCAGAGCTTACAATCTTCTAACTGGTATCAGGGACATGTTGTTATAGATGGTATTGGACAACATGCCAAGGACAATGCTACATAGTGGAATAGAATTTTAGTTTGTGAGGTTTCCATTCCCAACTCCTAGCAGTTACTCATTTTCATAATTGGTAGTCTTGTGAGAAGGCCTTTTGCAAATGGATCCAAGCAAGCCTAGTGGGATTGTTAAGGACCAAGCCAATCCCAAGGTGGAGGTAGAGCTTGGACAAGATGAGGCTAGGTTTCAGAAAATTTGGAACCAAATCAAGGTGGTGAATAAGGCCCTAGCAAACCCAATTCCTGAAAGCACTGACTTGATCCACTATGTTCTCAAGGAGTTCAACCTTCCTCAATATAGGTTGAAACTCTACTCAAAAGACTAAATGAAGTTGCCTAAAACCAAAGTCTTAGTTTTAGAGGACCATTTGGATTAGATGTTAGGACTGTACCAGGACCTCTTTGGTTGCTACCAAGCAACATAGGCCAAGGCATCCCTAGTTGATGAACTAGCTACACAAGTGAAAGTCTTAGAGGATGTCTTGGTTGGGGGAACCAGGAGATGTCCAATTTAAAAACTGAAAATGTTATTCTAAAGTCCTCTTTGGCAAGATGCCTCACGAAGGAGCCAATGGTTGTGAGTCACATCAAAGTAAAGGATCATGGTACAAGCATTACTGAAAGGAGTGATGCCAAGAATGGCACCTTCGTGCACAATGTGGAAATGTAGCTAATTATGGGTGGCATTCCAACAGCCCAAAGGGTGTCAACTAGATTTATGTTCCAAATTGGCAGGGCCTCCACAAAGAGATCATTCATGAGTACCATGACACATCATGGGCTGGGCCCCCCTCATCAATAAAAAACTCTCACCTTGATCAAGAGACTTTCTTTTGGCCCAAGATGTACCGAGACATAATTGCTTATGTATAAAAATGTTTGGTATGCCAACAGGACAAGGGATCTACTAAGCACCCCGACAGACATCTTCTTCCACTGAAAATCCCACCATACCCATGGGCAATGGTGATTATGGATTTCATAATAAGAGTACCCAATGTCCAAGGCTTGAGTAGCATCATCGTGGTGGTGCACAAATTTTCAAAGATTGCCATATTAATTTCCTATACAACTCAACATTCAGCAAAAGACATCATAGTCTACTTCTTTGATAGAGTGGCCAAGTATTTTGGGTTGCCCATGAGCATCGCCTTAGATTGAGACTCCATGTTTACAAGTACCTTCTATCAATCCTTATTTGGCATGATGGGAACAACACTCAAATTGACTACCAGTTAGCATTTGCAAACCAACAGATGAATGAAGCATATGAATCATGTACCTGAGAAGTACCTTTGACATAATTTTTGTAGTGATCAAAAAAATTGGTCAATCCTTTTGGGAATACCATAGCTGAGTTACAACATCCAAAAGTACTCAGCTATTGAGTTCGCACCTTTAGAATTGGTGATGGAGAAATAACCCACCACTCCCCACATATTTTCTCCCACCATGTAAGGCTATCATCCCTCAACTGATGCATTTTTATGGGTTTGGTCTGAAAAGGTTGAGGTCACAAGGGCTTCTTTGCATAGGGCAATGCAGTGCATGAAAAAGTATGTGGATCGCAAGCGCCAACCTCGTGAGTTCAATGTTGGGGATTCGATCCTTTTGAAATTGGATCTTCCCCAATTCAAACCAAAGCAAGGTACCACATCCAAACTGCTTTGATAGCATGACAACCCCTTCAAGAGCATTGAAAAGACCAACCTTGTAACTTACAAATTGCAGCTACATATTAACATGGACAAAGTTCATTTGGTATTCCATGTCATTATGCTGAAACCATTGTCTGATGGATTTGCTTATCAAGAAAAGAGTCTCTCAATCTAAAAGTGGCCTAGTATTCAATTGATACAAGGAAAGAGGGTTGAATGCATTCGAACCTTCCAAACTACTAGGCATGATCCCTGAAGATGGAATTTCTGGTCCAACGGAAACATCGTCCAAACTCTGATGACAGTTGGGTGCCACTAGTGTTTAAGGTCATGGAAATAGTTGATCTTGGACTTCTATTGGGAGCAAGCTATTGATCTCCCACTATGGCTATTGCAATGATGCATTGAGAATCCCCATGTGCAATTGTACATACTTGAAAAAAAAAACAAGAAGTTAAGCCAATGGAGGCATGGCATATGGTTGACTTCCAAGGTCTATTAGTTGTGATCTTGTGGAAACCCATCTCAAGTTGGGGGATACTTGGAGTCCTTCAAAGAGCTCTAGAGGCAATGGGTCTCAATTCTCTCATAGGTATGGAACTATGTTAAGATTAAGACCCCTAGACTTTTCACAAAATGTCTCAAGGGATGCCTTGGTCTCATTTTCCCAATAGGTCAATGTGTCCTCTCACATCACTACGACATACCACTTAGAGACTCCTCTATGAACTGTGCATCTCATGCAAGCAACAGAAGGGTGGACACACCAAGTTTGGAATGGTACCATTCTTGACTTAGGTGTCAAGTACTATGAAGAATCTGAGTCTTGGAAAGAGGATCAAGTTCAACAATGAATCTTTACAATCCTTGACCGTAGTTGTTAGACCTTCTTCAACACAAGATCCTTTGCATTTGATTTCAAGTAGCATGACTTACTTCCCCAGATTTAACAGAATCCTCATTCAATCATAATATAGCATTCTTGTGGGTTACCTGGGCCATTCTCTAAGGTCATTGCTCATTTTGAACAAGAGAGGATTATGAGGTGGCAAGGTTATTGGTGGCATACTACCTCCCCCACAATTCAAGGTTCATGGTGACATAAGAAGTACTTCACTTCTGTGTTGTCAAAACCATACAGGCATTGCAGTTCTATAAATTAGTTGAGAAGGCTATGGTCTTCCTCTATACCTCTCTCAGTAGGACTTTGCTTGGGAGGGTTGCGTAGTTCAACTCTATGTTAAAGTTTTGAATTCTGAATGACATGGGATGTGCTATGGGACATTGCATGTGTTGGTAAGGGCGCAACATCAACTACCAACACAAAGTAATGAATCAAAGAGGTTTAGCTAGAACTGCCCATGGTATCCATGTGAATGGAACAAGAGAGAGAATAACTAGCTTATTTTGATTATATATTGAGCATACAAGTTTTTTACAATGCTCAAGTTTTCATAAACTCTAGGACTTTGACAAGTTGTTTGTTGGCATGTGTTGCAAACTTGGTAAGCATTGAGCCATACTTCACTTGAGTCATGTTGGGGATAATGTTGTTACAGATTCATAGGCTTTAACCATCAAATCAAGAGATCACACAAAATACCTTGCATAAGTTAAGCATGAGTTTCTTTGGATCAAATCTAATTTCTTCTCACATTCATAAATTGGTCTCAAACTTTGATTAGAACTTCATTGTAGTGCCCCACATTTGTACATGTGACCTTAGTACTCTATTAAACACTTTAGCTTGTTTTAATGTATACAAGTGTGCACACATGCCTAATGCTTCTAAGTAATATGAAGACTTGTGATTGGGTGACATAAGCAAGATTACTATTTATTTCTATTGTCTATCTCATGATTTATTATTTTAAGTTAAAAATACATATATATTCTTTACAAATGAGCATGGAAAAGTCTAACATTATTTTAGAACAATACTAGGAAATTAATGTAAGGTAGATCCATGGTTTATTTTGATGTTTGGTTAGAATTTTTAATTCACTGGATATTTAATTAATTAAAATACGTAAAAATTCAAAGGAGATGGATCATGCTGAAATTTTGTGGATCACCTCAATTTTACACCTAGAGTACAAATATATAATTAGTTTCTTGATTCAAGTTCTATATTTTGAGATTTTAATGTTAAACAATTAGAAAAGTACCTTGCACGACCATATTTTCCTTGATTTGATTAAAATACTAATTTCTAGCATGGTAGCTATGGCATGTTTTTGCTCATTACAATCAACTCCACATGTGTAAAATGTTGAAAGTACAAAAAACTTAGTATCAATGTTTTTTAAAATTATAGGAAATGTGGAAAATAGATAAAAGGCCAAAAATAAATTAGAAAGTCTCACAGCTTATAAAGTAAAAAGTAACTTAAAACAAGACAAAAAGATGGAACCAAGAAAAGTTAATGTCATATGATGATGTATTTATGAGATGCTTATGATGACATCTATTTATTTTATTTTATTTTGATATACTCATTGTCCACTTCATATTAATGGCTGGAAAAGGGACAAAGGACCCATTTGATAGGAGTCCTATGACTCTCTTCAATGTTGTCACTCACATATTCACTCTCTCATGAGAGATTGCTTATCCAAGTCAAGTAGCAATGATGCCATGAATTAAAAAAATTGATTTTTTCAGAATGGGTTGGCTAGTTATTGCCCATTGTGTAAATTTTTATGCACAAGCCTTTGTCCAAGCCTTAGGGTCTCCTCCATCCTATAAATAGATGGGGGTTTGCTCTCATTTTCACCTTTCCCAAGAAAAGGGAGACTATGCTAGTTTGAGCCACGAGGAGCTGAGGAGAGGAGAAGGAGAGTGACTGTTCCTTGCTTGTTCTCAGCCATCTCTTCAAGTGTGCAGTTTTGTGGGATCATGGGAGGCTGATCTTGCTATTGTGATTGAAGGCTTTTGTGACTGATTTTTAGGGACCATTTGCCTAATCCAAAGGATTGTTTTCTCTTATTTTTGTCAGAGGATTTTGGTAGCAACCTGGACTTATAGTTTGAAGCTGATTCTTTAAGTAACCAAATAGACAACAAACCAAGCTTGAAGTGTCCTTTACCTCCCCAAATTGGCAACTCATTTTTATAGGTGTGTATTCCAAACCCTGGCTACACAGATTTTTTTTTTCTGAGTAGGTGCTTCTTGTTGTAATGGTTTGGATAAGTGAAAATTACATCATGACAGCATGTTGGATTTCTTGTAAAGCAAAAGGTGCATTTGTGAAGTCATCCAATATGTACAAAAGATTAGGAAAACTATAAAAGGAATAAAAAATTTGCCAACCACATAATATTTATTGTATGCACAATCACAAGCATTATGTAATTTTCACCACAAAAATTTGCAAAATACACCATCACTATCAAATGGAGGTAGGTTAGTAGATTTTTATGTGGTAAAAGAATCCCAATAAAACTAAAGGGAAAATTTTACAAAACAATAATCAAGTCTGCTATTTTATATGCTGTTGAATGTTGGGCTCTACAAAATATGCATGAACAACAAATCAGTGTGACAAAAAAGCAAATGCTTAAAAGAATGTCAAGCAGATTACATTACAAAGAAAAAATTTTTACAAAAAAGAGGCAAGGGAGCAAAAATCCTTGAACTAAAAAGAGAGAAAGTTAGGGGAAGAAACCCCCAAAATATATCCAGCAACAGAAAAATAAAGCAATGGACATAGCATATAAACCATAGAAATGGGCCCATGATGGCCCAACATTTTGTTCAAACCCAAAAATCATGAAACGATAAAATCTAAGACAAAAGCCATGAATGAAACTACAAAAAAGACATCATACTGGAATAGAACATTTCTGACAAGAGCAACATGGCATTTCCTACATGCCTACCATATCAACAATATGCTTGTTAGCTTCTAAAGAGATGAACCCAACGACCTGCTGAAAGATCTTATACTGCTCCTCCATCTGATCCTGAACCATCTTCCCCAGATGTCTTGCCTTACCTAGATGAAGTCTACACAAGGTTTTTCTAATAAACTTACGCAAGTTCTCCCACAGCATGTGCCTATTGATGCCCATCACAGCATAGGGACACTTGCCTGCTTAGAACCCTTGTCTAGCATTCAATTCATGGGTTTTGGTTTGTCATGCCATCATTACTTTATGCTCCATATGATCTTTGATGTGTTGCATGGCCTCCTCTTTCCCTCTAGCCCTCTACTCTTCTAACCCCGTCCTCAGATCCTCCTCGATCTATTCCCGAAGCTTATCTTCAAGTTTGCTTTTGAAGGCCACCTCTTGAACAAGCTTCTACCTTCGCTCCTCCCACTATTGCTCCTCCCATCTTTTTTGTTCCTCCTCCTTAAGCAATTATTCTTCAATGACCCTCATGTTGTTACAAGAAAAAATAACTTGCACAATACAAACATTAAAGAAAGGCTTGAAGTGACTCTTATTGGACAACAGCTAGGAAAATTCATGTTGTCCATCTGGTGTGGTCTTTCAACCACTCCATCTTTTACAGACAAAGGAAGCCAATGGGTGCTACCATGGATAGTTTGTGTGGGATAGTTGTCCTAGAGCTCATGGCTGTTTGGGAGGGGCATTCCACCATGGTGGCATCAAGAGGGGAGCTTGTTCAAAGTGGGAACAACCCCATGGGGTCGGAGCCTGTTCAGACTAAGAGGGACCAAGTGGACTTGGAGGTGCAACTAGGTTTGGCTCAAGAGGAGGCAACTACTGTGGCTAGAGCCAAGGAGCGTCGTGTTTGGGAGGCCAAGTGGGCTGCGCGTGAGGAGTTCCTTCAACGTCCCCTTCATGAGACAGAGATGCACCACAAGGAGGAGCTAGAGGTGGTCCGGTAGCAACACCTTGCCAAGGATGCTAGGGTGAAAGCTGCTCTTGAAGAGCAACTTAAGAAGGACATCTAAAAGGAGCTAGAGAGTCCATTAGAAGGCGTTGGAGAGGAAGGCCAACGAACACTAGGCTTGAGAGTCTCAGGAAGACCTCAAACGACAAAAACAACTAACATTGGCTCATAGGGTCAATACTGTGGCTTGGCTATGTGTGGGGAGATGCCTGTATATGAGGATGCAAATCAACAGGGAGGTTTGTGGCAGGAACTTAGATGCCACATCAAACTTGCCTCGACAAAACTACATCTGAATGGGGTTCAATCGGCTATCACCTAGGCCAAGAAGGCAAAGGCCTTTAAGCTTTTCCAAGAGGGGGCAGCTTTCATGGACTCTGAGGAGCACCATGCACAATTGGATGCTCTGCATTCGCAGTTGTCTCCACATTGTTGCTATGATCAGATGCCCTGCCACCCTTATGGATGGGGGATGCAGGCTTTCAGTTTTTTTGTGTTGATTTATGTTTCTGTTGTTGTCTGTCTTTTAACGGGCTTCTGGCCTTCAACCATTCTTTCTTTTGTTTCTTTTTCTGGTTTTAATGTCATTTTGTGTCTAGGATGATTTGCTGGTGTTTGGGGTTTGTCTTTGGTACTACTAAGGACATGTAGCCGGGGGGGATTTTGGTTTTCAAGGGAGCATTCTTAGCTTTGTCCCTGGGGATGGCCTCTACCTCCCATCTATTTGTAAATATTTTCTTTCTTTGCATTAATAGAATTTTCCCGAAAGTTTTTCCAAAAAAGAAAAATCCCATTAGATGAAGGCTTCGAGTGACTCTTGTTTCAAATAAGCTACAAGAATGGCATCTTAGATACTTTGGGCATATGAAAAAAATGTCAAATAACGAACCTATTAGAAAAAAGGTTTCTACAAATGAAGTTTGGCACGATAAGCAAGAATGGAAGTAGGAGAGGCAATCAAGTGCAAGTCATGTAGCCAAACAGAGATTTCATCCATGGCCTTGTGGATTTTTGTTGATTACTTCATTGAGTTTAGCATTGTTGTCTCTTCTATACAACTTAATGTGACTTCTTCATTTTTTATTCTTCTTCTTTAATCCTCCATCTCAGAACTGTTAATCTCAACTCCACAGGATTGTGACATTACATGACATTCCTCTTTTAGAGATTCCCTTTAGCCCCTTCAACTCTCTTAGTTGGACAGTTACCTATTGTTGTTATAAACATCCACTTATTTTGGTTTTGTTCACCACATTGCATCTACTGCTCTTCTGGTCAAATGTTATTATTGTCATCATTCTTTTCACAAACACTTCTCCATCTATTTTGCTCTATTTTTTCTTCTAGGGCTGCTTTTTTATCATCCATGATCCTAACAGAATGATCTCCATTCATCTGTTTCTTAACATATTGATCTTAGTCTAACAGACTCTTCAATATCCTTAGTCACATAGATTCAGTTTCCATTTTCCTTAACTTCATAAGCATCTCCTCTTTTCTTCAGGACATCTCTCCCATGAGTTCTTTATATTATTCCCTTGGACATATACGCAGACTTCTCTTATTCTATGTTATTTCATCTCTATGTCATCCATCATGTTTAAGGATGGTTCTTAATATGTTTGATATGACGCCTATGTTCATGTATCCATTACATTTTTTTGTCATTATTTATTAATTATCTTAATTGTGCATAAAAGTACCTTCCGAAATTCATTTTTAGATTTGTTATTAAAGGTTATATCTCAACATTCAAAACAAGTAAACACTATTCATAGGCATTGATTATGAAACTGAAACTAACTGTATTTAATTATGCCCACTGAGACCCTCTTGGATCTGTCATATAGACCATATCAATTTAAGAGTTCCTTTTTACAGAATTTGTCCATAACTCAGCATTGCCCAATGGAATTCAACATGTGAACTAGAATTTCCATATCAAGACCTTACCACTAAGTAATTAATTATCATGTTGAACAAGGAACATCTTCAAAAAATGTGATGCAGAATAAGATAAGTATTATTTCATTATGTTCATCAGCACAAACACAAGGTAATTTGTATTCCATACATACCACTCCAGACTCATCTGAAACCTCAAGGTTCTTAAAACCACTACGGTAACATTTCTCAAAATCAAACAGTGGAATTCTAGTGGAACGTCGAGCCCTTATATCTTCAATGTTCTGTAGAAAAATTCATTACAGCAAGAAAATGGAATTGAATGATCAGAACATGAAATTTTCCAATAATTTTAATATTGCTAGAATCATAATATTTTAAATAAGCAAGAATGGAAGGAAATGGCAGAAGTCAACAAAAATGACATAGTAGTGCAACAGATACAATGAAGAAATTCTTTTAACACTGCTTTCCTTTTAATCATACCTTTAAAAGAAGAGAGAGGTCAAGTGAGCTGAAGTCATCATATTTGAAATCCTTTACTTCATCAGTTTTGTAATAACTTTCCAAAGAAACAACCTCACAACCAACAATATTTGCCATTTTGTGAGCTAAACTTGTTTTGCCAGAGCCACTTGGCCCACCTACAAATATTTCATGAATAAATGCATTGCTCTAGTAAGATGAATAAATGCATTGCTCTAGTAAGATACAAAAGGCCAAACCGAACACCAACTCATTCAAACTCCTTTAATTTTAAATAAAAAGAAAATTAAGAATTTTAAAATATTCTTGTTTCAAGGAACTCAGTTCCATCCTGTTTAACCTAAAACTGTAGATGTCTGCATATTTTTTAATACAAATTGTTTGCCCTGCATATGTTCTAAAAACAATTATAATTAACATTTTCCCTGCCCTCTTTATAAGCTGAATACGTTAACAATTGTAAACTGAATTCAGATAGTTTAGTCTCCAAGAAGTCATACTACTTAGCATCCTTGAGAAAAATAAGGATAAATCTGAGTACGATGAAAATAATGGGTCAAAGTAACGTACAAAGGGATGTAGCATAATAAACACTTATGAACCATACCTAGTAACTACATTTGAAAAAAAAAAGCAATAACTAAAAGAATGTTATTTATTTAGGGGTTTAAACCTCCACCCCCCCAGAAACCTCCAACCAGGAAGCTTGGAACAAGGACCTGCAGAAGAGGGTGGCTGAAGAAGCCCGAGAGGCTGAGAGGAAGGAATGGGAGGCAAAATGGACTGAAGCCCTCGCCCAGGCCCGCAACGAGTTAGAAGCCCAGTTTAAGGAGCGGGAGCAGGAACGGGCGAAACAACAGGACCTATTGGCAGAAGCCGCCAAGGCTCGGCTCGTCGATGAAATCAGAGCCCAAGTGAGGGAGGAGCTGGCACAGGAGGATGAGGCCCGGAGATAGAGACAGCAAGCGGAACAGGCGGAGCGGGACCGGCTTCAGGAGGAGGAGGAGCTGCGGCAGAGGCAACTAGACCGTGCCCACGAGCACAATGCCCGACAATGGTTACGGGGGGGACGATGCCCGTACCTTACCTTAGGAATCAGCTGTGAGAGCTCTTGGGGCGACCTTCGTCGATATATCCGCCGAACCTCGGCACGTTGCCACCCCGATGTCGGAGCCTCCCACAAGGATAAAAGTAGACGGGAGGCGGGAGGCGGCCTTGCAGGGCGTCCAGCAGGCGGCCAACTTCATGGATACGGAGGAGCATCAGAAGACTCGACTTTCTTCACGAGCTGATGCACCCTGACTGCGCCTGCCGGCAGCTCCCTATGAACCCTACATTTCCTTAGGGGGTGGGCGGGCCGTGGGGGATGGGGGGCGCTAGCCCCCCCCCCCCCCCCCTCGGTCCCCTTGGCTCTTTTGGCTTGTTGCTTGTTGGCCGTCGCTTTGTGCTCCTTGGCCGGTCGGCCAGGATGATCTGGTGGGTGCGTTCAGGCCCCCCCTCGGGGTGGCCCTCGTCGGAGACCCCCCCCCATTTTTTGTAATCTTGTAACATATTTGTTTTTTCCAGTTATAAAATCCCGAACACTTCTCAAAAAAAAAAAACATCTATGAAATAAAAATATCCCAACATCTAAGCATCATGATCTAGAAATACCACTAGAGGATGACACTATCAGAACCATACTTATGAAGATTTGATTAGATCATAGATCATGTTTCATTCTTAAGATTCCAAATCATGGATTGCAATTCACAATTGCATGGAAACATTATATTAAAAAACATCATAAAAATATTGAATTTTTGATCATTTTCAAAAGTATATGCAATTAAGAAAACAAAAAATTTGAAAAACCATTAAAAAGAACAATATATTCAAATTCAAAATAGAAATTTCTAAACACATTAATATAACAACATTGCATCAAGTATGAACACCATCATAAATTCATTGTTTATACTCCCATATATATTCCAAAAGATTTCAAATGTAAGCTACAACATCTAATATATCAAATCACCATTGCTAGCATTTTAAAAGTTCAAAACATTAACAAACATACAAATTCCTCCTTTTCTTTTCCTTTTCTCATTTTTCCTACCCTATTTAGAATGTTAGTTCTTTGTCTTTGCCTAGCTTCCTCCTCATCCTCTGCAATAATTTTATCTATAATATCAACATGATCACAATCAATGTCATAACCAATACCATGCTTGCTAACTTGAACTTGAATACTTGGCAATGGTTTGCAATTGAAAACTTGAAATGAGCAATGTGCAATATTCACCAACTAAATGAATGAGGAGAAAAAAAGCTTTTAATGAGCTGCTGAAGTAATTCAAAGTGACTTGAAGAATGCACCCCTGAGCTCCCAATAAATGTGTTCTTTACTGTTTTAACCATTTGGCAGATGGCATCTAGTGCAGCATCACTAGAGAACAGGTGCATTGGGTTCTTTTAACACTTAACAGGCCAATTGAAATAAACGTATACTTGGTTAAGCACAGGAAATGAAGGCGGCAATGTAAATGAATTTTATCTTTTCTGCAATTATAGATGTGAATGGGTCAATATCAAACAGTGGTGACTGTGTGTGTAACAACGATCAGTAGAATTGTAGGACAGGAGTGCTGCACCAAAGCATTGGATGAAGATGGTCTGACTACAAAGATTGAAGCGGAGCATTAATAGTAAACTATAAACAGAATCACTAGGGCTAAAATTATGATAAAACCCTTAACATTTGGCAGCTAAACGTTATCTATAGACCTTACATATAAGTATAAAAAAAATCAGTGTTAAATTCAAATCTTAGATGATAAAATTATAAACTGTTGCTACCTTCTTATTGTTTTATCCCTTGCATTTATAAACTTTCAAAGTTTCACAAGAAAAACATTCCTCTACATCCTACTGCTAATAATATCAACACTCTCCTACTTGTCTTCTTCCTAAATACTTGGCTAATTGTTAGGTCAACTTGTAGGTAAACCCTCTTTTTTATAAAAACTCTAGACATTTTGTTAGTTTTATTAAAAAAAATTATATTGACAATAATGATATTTTGGTTGGCTTTGATATCTATCTCACTTTATTATGATTCTTTTTTCTTTTTTTCTTTTGAGAGAGAGAGAGAGAGAATATTCGGGAGTATATTACTGAGAAAGAAAGAAATATAGTACAGGAGAATACAAATTGTGGGTCATCAGTNAGAAACGGGGGCGGGGGGCACCCTTCGATAGTGTCAGGGGGGAGGGGCCGAACGTCGTCCACGGTTCGAGACACCCCCCCGCCTAGGGGTTCGTCGGCAGCTGATGGCAAGCGCAGTGTGGGCGCTCCAGCTCATGGAGAAGGTCCAAAGTGTTTCGGTGGTCTTCTGTGTCCATGAAACTGGCAGCCTACTGGATACCCTGCATGGCCGACTCCCGCCTGTTCCGGTCCGCCGACAAAGCTCCCCCATCAAGATGAAACTGCACCGAGGTTCGGTGGATATGGTGCCTGAGCTCACCCCAGAAGCTCTCACAACTGATTCCTAGGATGAGGTAATTATGATTCTTTTAAATAAGATGGTAGATGTGATATATATGATGAGTTTGGATAGTCATATGTGCTCTTTTATCAAGCTTTTCCTCAAAAAATTTATTTTAAATACAATAATGAAGTTTATGAATAGATAAAAGATGTGCCTACTGGTTCATCTCTATCCACTTTAATTTCTAATTTGTATATGGATAATTATGGAAAATAGATTCTAGAGTGTTTCAATAGAGGTCTTGTGGCCCAAAATTGGTTTGGGAAAGTATAATATTGCAAATCTAGTAATTATTTTGTAGAACTTTCCGTTCAACCTAACAGGAATTCCTTATTGTAAAGCACACACTAGCTTCTTACCATTTCATCTATCTTCATTGAATTTTATTTTTCACATCATTGTTAATCCCACTATCCATTTTCACAAGTGATCCCAAGTATTTGAATTGCTTACTATGCCTACATTTTGGTCTTGAATTGTAATCTTTATATCCTTGTTACTTGCTTTTCCACAAAAAATGTGCTTCATGTATTCTAGTTTACTTCTACCAATCCATAATCCCTTTGATCCTATGATTATTTTCAAAGTCTTCATTTTCATAGCCAAGGCTTCCTTAGACTTTTCCACAATCACAATATCACATACACGGAACATACATCAAGGGATTTCATCTTATATTTCTTTAGTCAACTCATCCATAATAATGGCAAACAAACAAGGGCTTAGAGCATATCCTTGGTGTAGCCCTACCTTCATGGAAAAATTTGAAATATCTTCACAAACAATACAAACTCGGGTGGTGGTTTCATCATACATCTTTTTTTGAGAAAGAGGTCGGGATTATATTAAAATAGCTAAAGTATGTTACAAAGATTACATGCGCTTACAAGCAGTGGGCCACATGGGAAGGTCCAACCGAGAGGGGAGGACCCCCGAACCACAGGAACTGCGAGTGAGACGGTCAAAACAGAGAAAAGTCAAAACACCCGCCGCGGGGGGGGGGGGGGGGGGGGGGGCGACCCCCCAAACACCACCAAGAGGGGGGGGCACCCCCCCAACAACCCAAAAACCCACAAAGCTGACCGGGGGGGGCAACCCCCAACAGAGTACCACCCCTTACGGGTGCGTCGGCAACCGTCGGCAGGCGCAGTTGGGGCGTTCCAGCTCATGGAGGATATCGAGAGCGTTCCGGTGATCCTCCGTATCCACAAAATCGGCCGCCTGTTGGAGGCCCTGCATAAGCGACTCCCGCCTACCCCTGTCCTCTTGCGAAGCCCCGGCATCAAGGTGGTACCGTGCCGAGGTCCGGCAGATGTGCCGTCTGAGCTCCGCCCAGGAGCTCTCGCAGTTAATGCCCATAATAAGGTATGAGCATCGCCCCTCCCGCAGCCATTGCCGGGCATTATGCCCGTGGGCACGGTCAAGCTGTTTCTGCCGCTGGGCCTCCTTCTCCTGGAGGCCCTCCTACGCCACCCGCGCCTCCAGCTCGCGCCGTCTTTGGTCAGCCGCCTCCTACGTAAGCTCCTCCCGAACCTGGGCCATGATTTCGTCGATGAGGCGGACCCGGGCAGCCTCAGCAAGGAGCTCCTGCTGCCTGACGACTCCTGCTCGTGCTCCGTGACCTGGGCCTCAATGTTGGCCCAAGCCTGCGTGAGGGCCTCGTTCCACTTGGCCTCCCACTCTTCCCGCACCTTGTCCGCTACTTGTTGCGTAGCCTGCTGAAGCTCCTCATCCCAGTTTCTTTGGTCAGACGCCTCCGACGGGGGGGAAATCGAGCATTCAGGGGAGCGCCTCGTCCGCGTGGGCCTCCACCCCCACGGAACCTGGGAACCCCAACGGGGCCAATTACTCCCTAGCCCAAGTGCCGCCTCAGCCAGCGGCCTAGCCGAAGGGGAGCACTCCGAGGAGACCCCCCACGGGGGGGCAGAGGGCGAGGGGGGCAACCCCCCTCCCCCCGCCCCCCGCCAGAGCACCAAAATCAGACCAGAGTGGCGGCCGCGGCGCTTGAGCTTAAGGGTCTCTTTAAAGAAGTGGGGGAGGTTGACCGGGCTACCCAACCTGAGACAACGCAGGAAGGCAAAGTGAAGGCCCTGCAGCTTGGAAGCGTTGCTAGATTGGACGAAATAGCGCTCAATCAAATCAGTTCCCCGGGCCCATAAGCGCGGCAGAGAAGATCTGGGGACCTGGCGGCTCTGAGTCCAGGGGATGGGCCCATCGAAGAACAGCTCTGCATCCTCCAGCCCACGGGTAGAGGGCAAGAGGATTTCCCCCGCGATCGGGGCCCCCAGACAGCTGGCAATCGAGGATTCATTGACCCAGATTTCGTGCCCGCAAAAGAAGGTACGGTCATTGACCAGTTGGAGAAAAACGCGTCATCTGCCAGATCAGGGTCCCCGACCAGCCGCTGTAGAGGCTCAGACCAACCACACTGGATCACCAACTGCCAAAGCACCTCGTCCACCTGGAACACGGTGCAGTCCGGCTCGAAAGTGGGCATTTTTCCCATGGTTACCTTGATTTCTTTCCACGCCGCAACAACCTGGGAGACCAAACGCTGCGGAAGGGGGCGCTGTTGCTGCTGGAAAATGGCATTGTTCCGTGCCTTCCACGCTACCCATAAAAGTAGCGTGGCTTGGGAGTCGCCCGTGAGGCATCTCGGCGGGGGGGGCACTCCGTCGCGAAATGCAGCGTTGTTTCCGCCTCGGCACCGCATGCAGGACACGTTGCAGTGCTTAGGATCCTGCGCCGATGCAACAGGGCCCGTACCGGCAGCGCATCGTTTTTTAGGAGCCACAGGAAGAATTTAATTTTTTCGGGCAGGCGTCCCTGCCATATCTGCCGCCAGCCGTCCATCCAAGGGTACTTGGTCATCAGGAGGGCCCGCGGCTCGAGGCTACCCCAACCCAAGGTCTGCATTGTGCGTGCATGCCGGCAGAGCCCCTGCCACAGCCTCGAACCCCGCGCCCCCGAAACCCAAAGCAGATATTTGGCTTTTATGATTCGGATCCAGGGGATCGGTTCTCCCTGGGGAAGCGAAAATCGGAGCAGTAACCGTTGTTGCCCGATCATCAACTCATCCTCGAAGGATGTGATCCCCAAGCCCCCTGCACTTGGGGGGCGCGCTACCTGCTCCGGCGGACCAAATGAATTCTGTGCCCCCCCCCTTGCCCCCCTACCAAACGAAGGTACAGACGAGAGTATTAACCGCAGAGATGGCCGCGTTCGGAGGGGTGGCCATGGTCGCCACGAACAGCGCGATTGCCGTGAGGATTCTAGTGGCCACCAACAGACACCCTTCGTGACTAAGGAATCTGTTTGCCCAATGGCTCATTCTTCTCTCGATTTTTTCGAGCAGCGGGTCCCACGCCGTGGTCTGTCCCCATCTGAATAGGGGGATGCCCAAATATGTGTCGCTATACGTGCCTGGCAGGATATTCAGGATGTGTATCGCCCAATTTTTAACCTCAGCATCCACATTAAGGAAGTGGGCGGAGGATTTGGTTCGATTGATTTCCAACCCCACCTCGGCCGCAAGACGGGACAGGGCAACGTTGATGCACCGTGCCTGTGGGACCGTTGCTCTACTGAGCAACATCGTACCGTCCGCATAGTGTTCGGTCCGGCATGCCACGCCGGCAATGTTTAAACCGTCCACCCCCGAGGTGCTGCAGTAATGCTGCATTAAGTCCATGGCAATGATGAAAAGGAGGGGCGAGAGCGGGTCCCCTTGCCTCAATCCCCGCCCAGGGGAGGAGAGGCCCCATAAACGCCCCCCCACCCCCCACCACATCAAAGGAAAAGTCGGTCGAGGACTGCATGTGGATGCACAGGCAGATGAACTGCAAATCAAACCCTTTCTGTAACATGATGGACTACAAGGCCTCCTAGCTGAGCAAGTAAATCAATTCCTCAACTGATATTCTTATTGGATATTTGAATGCTATTTAAGATGTATGATTTATAGCCAGAATCTATTTATAGCAAGAATGCTTTTTGTCATTAGGCTTAATACATATAATATAGTCAATGATTTTCTTCTTCTTGTTTTGAATCTTGACGAGCAAGTAAATCAATTCCTCAACTTCCTTAGTTCCTAGCTTCTTATAAAAGGCTTCAAAAACATTAGGTTTAGCCTTGTTACTTGCCTTCTTTGGCATCTTGTATCTTTTAAGGTCATCATGTCTCCTACTCTTACCACTCCTTGAAACATAATGAGGGATGGACAGAAGCAATATTTTTTAAATTCTTTTCTTCTTAATTTTTTTAAAAAATTTTCCTCTTTTTTCTTAGCTTTCTGAAGCCAACAAACTTTCACAATTTTAACTGAATGGAATATTTAGAAGGTATTGCTTTTAGCCTACCATACAACTGTCATTTCATAATAATGAAACTGAAACTGAAATTGATACTTTATTACATCTATCTAAACCCTAAGGATCTATTAGATAAATGAACTTGTGGAAAATAAATCAGGAGCAATAAATCCTAAGTACAGTATTTAAGTCCAATATTCATGTAATTTGAACATGTTTTATGTAAAATTCCCTAGGACTAACACCAGTAGCTTGAATAGCTCATATAAAGACTTACTAGAGATTTGTCATTTTCTTTTAAAGAAATCTGTTCCGCAACATTCTAACATTACATGTTGTTCTTCTGCTACTTGCAATAAACACAATCAGAATATTCTATCTTCATGCTGCTTATTGTTCCATCTTTCAATTTCAACTTGGAGATGGTCTGATCCCATTCTTAAGCTACTAAGTAGTACTCTCATGGATATTGAAATTGTTGAATGTAGATATTTTGTTTCATCATCTCTACCACTTCTAATATCTTTCCAATAAATTTGAAACTTTTTTTTTTAATTTTTATGTCTCATTTTTACATCTCTCTAGAATTTTCTGTAACAAGTTTCCAAGCTTGTTCTGAATTTCGTATTCCATCAATATTATCAATACCCCATCTGTTCAGCCACAATTGTCCTTCATAGAAGCACCTCTACTGTTAAGATTTTTGTAGCAATAACATTATCTTTGTTTTCAGTGAGATTTTGTGAAAACAAATTAACACTAATAGAAATGAAATGTAATAATGACAGTAAGTTAGAGTTTAAAATTTCCCAAGTCAATCTTTTTGGGCATCACAGCACGAAGCCATGTTTTCATGATAATGATAATAATAGTGCTCTAATCACTTATAAATACAAACACCATACCAAAAAAATTATTTAGTACATGAACTATCTCATTAAACGATAAGTTTACACCTTAATTAGGTTAAACGAATATATATGTGGACACCATAATTTCCTGATGTAGGTAAACAGGATCTGCAGACAGCTCGTATCCATATATTGCATGGCAAATTTGCAAATGATTGTTAGTTTGCTGACTGGTTCTTACATCACCCATAACATTTTAATAAGTTATCATACTAACACTATATACATGCTTTGAATTTTCTTATTACAATATACAAGGCTAGCTCACAAATGAAAAAAAGGAATTCCAGCGTAAAGCATTCCTACGAAATAACAGATCATTGATTTAATTCTCATTTGTTGATGGATTAAGCTATTAATATAAAACAGAACAAAAACCATAGCAGCACATTACCAATGCCTACAATCACAGGAACACCTTTGGCATCAAGTAACGTCTGTAGAATGTTTAAAACATAACCCCATCAGTAAAATTTAAAGACAATATCTAAACATCATTTGTGATCTGAAACTATGCTAAATCACTTTCAACTTGCCTGAATGGCTTGCACAGCAAGCAGTAAGCC
Source organism: Gnetum montanum (assembly GCA_015680685.1). Taxonomy (NCBI): domain Eukaryota; kingdom Viridiplantae; phylum Streptophyta; class Gnetopsida; order Gnetales; family Gnetaceae; genus Gnetum; species Gnetum montanum. The sequence goes on along the minus strand of MNCI01015696.1, from coordinate 146,239 downwards.
CCTATCCAAATCAAAAGAATCAGGCATGGGTACAAGCTGAACCGTATCCCTGAAACCAGAAGAATCTGCAAATGTTTCATGAGAGAAAACTAAGACTTTTGTAGAACTATATAAATATGAATATTTGTATGAAACAATACTATGACCACAAAGAAAGGTTATACCTGCAAATACCTTTTCAGAACTTTCCTCTGAGTTCAGAGTTTTCATGACACACCATGATGCAACTATGGGCTCCATTTCAGATTTTGTAGGAGACCTAGTCCAAGGCTCAGTCATATCAGAAATTTTGCGAGAAGGCATTGGCTTCAAACGAACTGGGTGAGGAGAGAGTATGGTCCTTTCAGAAACATTTGATGTCTCCACTTGTGAAGGTATGACATATGATGAAGGAAGAGGAGGAGTGCTGACTCGTGGCACACCTATTCAGGATGAATGCAAAGATCACTTTTGTTGATTAGAACCTAATGAAGCAAATGCTAAAATCAAGATTAACAATAACAAAAAGGGTATCTTCCAAAGTTTTCACACAGCAGTTTCATTATACCTTGCTTTTCCATTATCAACTCAAGATAGGACTTTGTAATCCATGGACCCTTCAGGCCTAACTTAGATGCTTCTGATCCAATAACCTAAACCAGAAAAGAAAAGATATAAAGTTAAAAAAACATCTAGCCATTTAATTTGCATATACTAAGCTTTGGATGTAGTCCAACTCTGGCCAAAAAGAATCAACTTCCTGGTGTAGGGTAACTTTCATGAACAAAATATTTGACAGAAATTTGTGAAATGCACAATAGGCAACAGACTTTGATCTAATTTATAGAATAAATAAATAAAATACCTCATCCTTGTATTTTTTCAAGTGTAAAAATCTTGCAAAAGTAATACTTCATTTATAAGCCATAGTGTGAGTAAAATATACCTCTATATAACTGTGCATTCCACACCTAGCCCAATTGGTTAAATTCATGCTACAGAAATTTCTTGGCCAAGTGATTCTTCTTTGCAACGACTAATGTGGCAAAGACAGCCAAGAATATCGAAGTACCAATAGAAGGAGATAAATCACATTACAAATCCAAAGCAAATTGCTAGGAGACTACAACATTTCTAGGAAAATATATGAAAGCAAGGTGATACCTCCCCCATCACAATCCCAGTCCAAAGGGTTATTATCCAAATAGACAACCAACGAATACTACAATGTATCACAAAGCCCAAGGTTCTTGAGGTAATTAATGGTATGAAATAACAGAAAGCTCCAAGCCCAAATGGTTGGCCTATTGAATTTTTCAAGGAATTTTTGACGACATTTGTTGCAACATGGTGGACGCTTTCAACATTATGCTATGTTAGGGCCAGGTTATGAAGAAAATCAACTACTCTCGAATTGTTTTGTTGGCTAAGGTTGGCACCTCGACAAGGCTGGCAGACTTTTGACCTATTGGGGTGTGTAACATGCTACTACAAATTTTCACGAAGATTCAAGTCCATCAACTATAGTCATTGATGCTTCTTCAATTGGCTACCAGCAAGCAAAGTTCATCAAGGGGCAATGCATACAAGGTCAAATCTTGCTCCTACATTAGCTAATGCACTCAGCCTCTAATGCTATGTTTTTGGGTATGTTCCTTAAGTTAGATATCACAAAAGCTTATGATACCGTTGACTAGAGCTCCTTGGACCATATAATGCTATGCAAAGGCTTCCACCCTGAATTTGTGAATTTATGCTTACAAATGCAATGTACCGAAGCCTTCTCCTTTGATATTAATGGACAATTGTGAGAGTTTTCCTCCTCCCAAACAGCCCTACGCCAAGGTGATCCTCTATCTTTGTATTTGTTATTCTGGTGATGGATACCATGAACTCATATTGTAGGGTGAAGGGTGTTAGGGGCCTGGAGGTGGAGGCGATCAGGTGCATCAGAAATCACTATGTGGATGACACTATTCTGGTGACGAAGGCCACCATGCCATAGGCCATGGTGATTAAGAGCACCTTGCATAGAATGTGCATGGCGTGTAGTCTACACATCAAGTGGGCAACGTCCACTACACATTTTGTTCAAACTGACACAGGTATGAACTGAAGCCTTACTGGGGTGCTAGGAATTGGGGAAGGGTGACAAGAAAATGCCTATTTGGGAATACCGATTTTTGCATGGCAACAAATTTGCACCTAGTCTATGCTAGTGCATAGGATACTGGCCAGGATTGAGCAATGGACAACAAGAGGAAGGTGTTGTTTGCAACCACAATTCTCACTTAACTCTCTTGCCTAAACTCAGGCCTTGGACACTTATTTATACCTTCTCATGTGACCTTTCCTCTTCCCAACATTCAAAATTACAAATTAATATCCATTATTTGCCAAAGTTGATGTCTAATGGTCAACGAAGGCAACTTGCTCAAGTGCAAAAAAGTTGCAAGAGACATCTAGCATTTAGTGTAGACGTCTTGCTTCCAGAGTAGACATCTATCTTCCAAGGGAGACGCCTATCTTGTAAAGGAAATGTCTATCCTAGAAGGAACAAAAATAAAGATACTTATTTTAAGGTCTATAATATCAGAACACCTCCAAACAAGTCCCCATTTACCCCAAAACCCCCTAAACTCATCAGAATAAGCTGCAAAAACCCCCCAAACATGTCAAGACACCCTAGAATCATCATCAACAAGGCCAACACAAAAAGAGACACACATACAAAATATATTAAGGACTCTAGACAAGGGCTTGGTGATGTCCTTCTCACGAGTTGTAGCTATCTGAAGCTACAAGAAGAAAGCATCAACTTGAACTTCAGATGATGAAACTTTCAAAATATTTGGCCCAAAGATACAATAAAAACTAGATAATATTGGTACCACATGAATAAAGAAAGATAAGGTGTGTGTGAATAAAAGGAGGAAAGAAATATGGAAGTGTTGAAATTAGAATGTTATTTGACGAAGACATCTTTCCAAGAATTTGAAACAATTTCTGGCCTATCTTGAAACTCTAGGCCACAAAATACTAATGTTGGTCCCACTTCAATAAGGGGATGTAGCCACCTAAAGAGGTTAGGCTTTGGCTCATAGGGCAGGTTCCTTCCATTTGATTCATTGGTCAAGTTCCTTAACAATGTTTGTATATGTATATTTGAAATGAATTACTTATGCCAAGAAAAACATACATGTTTTAAACCTTAAGGTATAACATAAGAAATCTCTTTATCTTTTCTTTCCAAATGTGATTGCTCAACAATTAGCATTAGCATAGTAGCACCTAGAGATAATAGATCCAAAACTTGTATGGATAGACATTAAAGTGTACATGAGATACCCACATTGATATCTATATGTATAGATATATATATATCTACACATTTCACAAAGAAACACTCAAATACGTTTAAGAAATCATTTTGATGCATAAAGGTCATGCAACTACAACACATGAATAATCATAGTAGTAACCTCACAAGAATACAACTTTTTAGCTCCATCTTTGCTCAACATTCCTATTGTCATTCCATTAACATATGCTAAGTTACTTAGCTTGCATCCTATAAATTGCAATACACATCAACATAAGTTAGATTAAGATCAAAGAAGAATAATTGATCATTCAACCTATAACCAATACATTCTTCAACATTAATTGGGAGAACATGCACTTGGAGGACAAACAATTACAACAACAACAACAGCACACACATGAGCATAATGCTACCACTTGGCTACATGAGCGGAAATGTCCTTATGTTATGATGAACATTAATCGGCACTCTTCTTGGCAAGCTCTCGAGCAGTTCATCCAGTAGACCACTGCTAAGTTGTAGCCCAATAGCAAAGGTGATGCTGCAACACGAGTGCAAATGGCAGAGGCATTCAAAAATTTTCAGCAAGTTACAGCATTCATTGATACTGAGGAGCATATGAAAATGCTCGACATTATCCACTCATAGTTCTAGCCCACATGCAAGTGCGCTTGGCTGCTGCAGTATATCTAAGGGGTGTGACCCCTCTGGATCTTTTGTTTTCTAGTCTGGTTCTTTTTGGTTGGTCAAGAACATTATGTGTGTTGTTATCCGTTTTTTATCAAATTGGTTTGGCCTGGGTTCCATCTTGGTTGGGGCTTTTTGGTGGTAATGGGGGCCATGGGAGAAGACCCTAGGACTCTGTTTCGTCACTGAATTTGGGGGGTGGCTTCTTCCTCATGCCCCACCCTATGGTTTTCTTGTACAGTTCTCATGGCTTTTTGTTCTTAATACATTAGCTGAAAGTTTCTCAAACAAATAAAAAAATAAAAAAAATAAAACATTCTTCAACCAATGCATACAAGTGGTGCTAGTAATCATACAAGTCAAAAGCACGTCAACAACACTCAAATCCATGAAAATTACGAAATCATAGATTGATCAACAAGCAAGCATCAAATCATAGAAATCATCGACACAAGCATATCAACAATGCTCAAATCCATCACAATCATGTAAGTGTGATTTCAAAAGGGCTTAGTCAATATTGATACGTTGACATAACTTCATTGATGTTGCTTAGTCAACATTGCTTAGTTGACCATGCCTCTAGTATGTCAACAAATCTATGTTGAGTCACAAAAAAAATGCTTGTAAATACAATTCACCCACCATGTTTCTGCACTGTATTGGTAACTACTATAGCCAAACTCTTTTAGCTTGCTTCCATAGTCTAGGAATAGTCAACAAGTGCCCACAGCATGAATTTAAGTTGACTATATGGTGCCTTATTCGAGTGGGCATTGTACCTAGACACAATCCATGACCGACAATAAGATTGACATTGATTTATATTCATTTCAATAATTTGGCTTAGAATAAAATTTACTTTCAATGCAAATTATTTTCCACACTTAGTTTAATATTTACTTTTCTCTCACACATAGAATTTGGCAAAATGAACATGACTAGTTTCAAGCATAATGTGTAACCATTTAGTAACCCGACAATGATATCACTTGGTATACTCAATAGCATGTCGCTTGGTAATCCCAACAATAATTACACCAATTCAAGACAATGTGGCAAGCTAAGAAGGCACACTCATTTTATTTTATTTTTTTGGGAGAGAGAGAATGTTCGGGATTGTATTACCGAGAAATATAGTACACAAGTATACAGTTTAAGGGTCATCAGGGATGGCCCACTGGAAATATAGTACACAAGTATACAGTTCGCCGCTTGCTGGATGCTCTGCATGACAGACTCTCGCCTACTCCGATCAGCCAGTGAGTCCCCAGCGTCCGGATGGAATCGTGCTAACGTGCATCGGATATGTCACCTGAGCTCCCCCCAGGAGCTCTCACAACTTATGCCCAAGATGTTGTATGGGCCGCGTCCCCCCCCCCCCCTAAGCCACTGACGGGCACTATCCTCATGTGCCCGGTCGAGCTGTCTTTGTCACTGGTCTTCCTCTTCCTACAAGCGTTCATGTTCTTCCCTTGCCGCCTGCTCTTGGGCTCGACGGGCCGCCTCCTCCTGGCACAGCTCCTCCCTAACCTGGTCTCGAATCTCATCGATGAGCCAGGCCCGTGTAGCCTCTGCCATGAGCGCATGTTGTCACGTCATCTCTTGTGCTTGTTCGTGGAACTGGGCCTCTTGCTCGGCGCTAGATTGGGCCAGGGCCTCGTTCCACTTTGCCTCCCACCCCCGCCGTTCTGCCTCCCGCGCAACAATAGCCGCCCGTTGTTCAGCAAGGTGTAACTCCGCATCCCAGTTCGGGGGGGCGCTAGGGGGGTCTGGTAAGGGACGCAAGCTACGTTGGGAGCGACGTCCCCAGGTGAGACTCGTAACGTGAGTTTCCAGGCTGGGGGAAGTTGAAGTGGCCGGGGGGGGCATCAGAGGTGCTCCCCCCAGGGGGGGCAGAGGATGGGCCTGGCGCCCCCCCCCCAACCCCCCTCCACAGAGCCAAGATCAGCCCCGAGTGACGACTGCGTCGTTTAAGGTGAAGGGTCTCCAGGAAAAACTGCGGGATGTTAACCTGGATGCCGAACTTCAAGCCTCGCAGAAAGACAAAATGCAAGCCCTGAAGCTTGGACGCATTGTCGAACTGGACGAGAAAACGGTCCACCAAGTTGGCGGCCCGAGCCCAAAGGCGTGGGAGAGAGGATCTAGGGACCTGGCGGCTCTGCGTTCTAGGTACGGGTCCCTCAAAAAAGGTCGCGACGTCCTGTAGGCCACGGGTAGTGGGCAGGACGATTTCTCCTACAGCCGAGGCCCCCAAACAGCTGGCAATGGTAGATTCTGTGACGTGAATCTCGTGTCCTCGGAAGTGGGTTCTGTCAACGTTCCAGTTTGCAAAGAACGCATCGTCAACAAGGTCCAGGTCACCAACCAGCCGCTGCAACAGGCTGGACCAGCCGCACCTGGTGACCAACCGCCACAGCTCCTCATCTTCCCGGAAAGTGGCGCAGTCAGGCTCGAACGTCGGCGTGGCATCCATTGCAACCCCGAGCTCACTCCACGCACGATAGGACAGCGCAATTATCTGCTGAGGGGGAGGGGTCCGGTCCTGCATGAAAACAGTGCAATTGCGCGCCGTCCAAACAAACCATAAAAGCATGGATGTCCAGGAGTCGCCGGTGAACCGCCTCCGGGGGGTGCCAAGTGGCTTGCATGTAGGGACACTCGTAAATGAAGTGAGTAATTGTTTCCGGCGCAGCGTTACAGCGTGGACATGTGTCATCATGCAGGATGCCGCACCGTTTCAGTACGGCGCGCACAGGGAGCGCCTCAGATTTGATTAGCCAGAGAAACATTTTGATTTTCTCGGGGAGCTGCCTACGCCTGATCGCCTACCATCCGTCTTCCGGGGGTATTTCTCTGTCAATATGGCGCACGGCTCGAGGTGGAGCCAACCCAGGGTCATCATTGCTTGCACGTGCTGGCAAATCACCTGCCAGGGCCGCGAGGCACGTGTTCCAAGCTCCCATTGCGTGTACTTCCTTCGGGTGATGAAGGCCCACTGACTGAGCTCCTCATGCATGCGTGTCAGATGGTGGAGGAGCCACTACTGTCCCATCATGCTTTCATCCTCGAAGGACGTGATACCCAGCCCNCTTTTCAAGGACGCGCAATGCTGGTCCAAGCAACTAAGTGAAGCTTGCTCCCCCCTCTGGCCCCCCCTCCAAACAAAACTTCGGATCATCGTGTTGATTTGTTGAGTGACGGCCGCGGGGGGAGCGGCGACTGCCGCCACAAATTGTGTGGTAGCCATGAGGATCCCAATTGCCACCAGAAGGGACACTCATTACCCTTTAGGCTAGCTCAAGATTTATTTTCTTGTTACTAATTAGATTAATGAATTATTTAATTTTTATGTTTCCATGCCACAACATTACTGATCATACACCTTACATTGGACTAAACCATATGCAATAGAGTTACTACTAGTCCAAGCGAGAAAAAAACCCACAAACTCACGTTTAACTATCTAGATACCACACTAGTCCCATCTATGAATTACAACACAGTCTACCATGATGCTTATAGATAGAAGTTAGGAACACTTGCCACTCATCAACACCAAAGAAACTATTTTTGAATTGATGGACAGGTGATCCAAACTTGCAAAATTCATGAGGCAAAAAGCCATGAATTCCTAAGGCAAATCCTCAAGTAGTTTCTTGGCATGCTTGAATGTGTAGTTGTGACCACAACCCAAAAGCCTAGCACAAAATATAGGCTAATCTCTTTGCCACTTAACTTTGCCTCAAGTGACCTAGATAATTTTGACACTAATTAAAGAATGAAACAACAAATGTAAAACTTCACTCGCATGCTTGCCAAGTGAGAACTTGCTAATTACCACCAAAGACTCTTCTCTTCAACCCCATGAAAATCCTAGATGAATGCAAAATGACATAATCAACTGTCACATCTCTCAAAGGACTAAAGAAATAAAAATACCAATTGCTAATTAAAGGAAAAGAAACAAAAACAATAAGTAAACTAAACATTGCAATGATTTGAAATCACAAATAATAGCAATGGGAGTTGTAGCACAAAGACAAACCCATAGATAACTCTCTCAACCAAATAGCAAAACCAAACAAAAATAGTGGTGGAGAAGGACTACAATAAGAAGCACAATAGCAACAATTCCCAAAAGCTTAAAGAACCCAAATGCAAAATGCTCAATGTGCTCTTTTGCAGTTGAACACGTGATTAAATAGATTTTTATGCATTTAATGTGGCTACGTAACTAATGGTTTAACCCAACCAACAATATAGTTGACAAACTAACATCCTCTAACACCATGTTGGAATTTGAGGTCCACAAAAAATAACAAAACCAAGTCTATTGAGAGTTAGAAACTTAAGATTAACAAATGAATAAACCATGGATATATAACCACAATGAAATTCATGGTTATAGTATAAATATAGGGTCAAAGTCAACTTAAGCTATAGTAGTAAAAGGATTAACAAGAATATACACAGTAAGCTTCCAAGCTTGTGTACTAGCTAAAATATAAAACAACAATTATCAAACCATGAATATAAGGACCCATGGTTGTATCTATACAAACAAAGAGAAGCCTACATAAATACAACATACTAAGCACTGAGAGGCAGCCCTCAAAAAGAAAATGGAGGAGAAAGAGTTGACCCAAAGGAAGGCAATGGAGAACAATTTCAAGGCTGATCTGGCCAAGGTTGCCCAGGAGGTAGAGCAGTGGGTGAGGGCTGAGGAACAGTTCCAAAGGAAGAGTGAGGACTATGTGTGCAAGATATAGGAGGATAAGAGACAAGAAAGGGAGCATGAAGTATGGCAGCAACAATAAATGGAAGACGCTATCCAGCAGAGCATTCTGGAGGAGCACATCTAGGAAGAGCTCAAGGAGCAATTGTAGAGGAAGGAGGAACAAGAACTAAAGGAGTCCATCAAGCATGCAAAGAAATTTCTAGAAGAGAAGAACATGAGAGAGCACCAATATAAGACCGTCACCTCCAACACCAAACTATGGTTCAAAGTGGGCAACTGCTTGTACTCTATGATGGGGATTAACAAGGATATGCCATGGGACAACCTCAAAAAGTACATTAGGCAAACATCATGCATGTTGCATCCCAACAGGGTGCGACACCTAGTGAAGCATGTGCAAGATCAGAACGAGGAAAGGTATAAGAATTTTCAGTAGGCTGTAGTGTTTCTAGCCTTTGAGGATGAATGGAAAATTGTTGACCAAGTGCATAGATAGGAGTTGCCCTCCTCCAGTTGTAGAACCCTACCTTCCCTGTATGATTTGTTTTGTCATTTTTCTAAGGGTACCTTTGTCAAATTTCATAGCTTTGTGGGTCCCAATTTTGCTGGAAATGTGGGCCATTCGCTATGGCCCTTAGTGGTACTTTTGTTGTTGGTGTCTAGGGGTTGTCCCCCCTACCCTTGTACAAACTAGCATCTAAGAATCCTCCCCATGCTCTTCTGGGTTTCGCTCTCTATGGCTGAGGATTTCTCTTCTCTCTAATATAAACTGCCCAAGTTTTTCTTCAAAAAAAAGAAAAAAACATTGAACACAATTGTGCAACTATCAGGTCAGAACAATAAAGCATGTCTAAAACTGTATACTTTATAACCAATAGTTGTTCTGTTTCCCTCATGTCTCACTGCTTACACACACAATATATTAGCATAGTCTCTTTTATTAATCGTAGGACCAAGAGACAGCTTTGTTTCAACAGTCACATCCCTTCACAAAGTAACATATTAATTAATTATGTTCTTATGTAAATTGTATGTGGTTATAGATCTATTTCTATAACATATACATTGAGGGTACTAACCATATTACTTAACAAGGATAAGGCTAGGATGATAATGATAAACCTTTATCTAATTGCCCTAACTTACCTAGTCAAGAAATACCAAATCTAAGAAAGACTATAATCCCCATCTCCAAGTTCGTTTCCTACATTCAATTGTAAGTTACCGCAGCTATATGCAGACAAAATTAAGTCTGACGAGCATAAATGCACCATAAATAGTGATTGTGAAATTAAGTCTGCATAATCCCTTTTACCTAGATTCAGTCTTATGGCTTTGCCCTACATTTATCATTTTTCTGCAAGCCAAATCAAACATTATAAATGAAGAACCATTAAAGAAGCCATATCCATATATAAGTTAAATCATTGAAACATGGCTTCTAATTTGTAACATGGTTTCTAATTCGATTCAAAAGATCATTCAATAAAATAGTAAAAGCAGGTTCCTGCAGAAAAGTATGATATTGATCAGCATAAACTGAAGGCCTTTAAATACCAGACATTGCATTAAAACATTTTTCCAAAGAAACATTTCCTGCAATTGGTGCAGCTACATTTGATGATTTGTCAGGATTCAAACAATAAGCAACAGAGCATTACTACATGAGGATCCCATCAATATTACCTTTCTATCAGTACCCTTCAAAAGGATGAATGTTTGTTCAAGTGTATCAATGCTTTCTAAACAGATAAAGACTCTGCCATTATCAAACAGGATCGCTTCACGCTTGAAGCTAGCTACAACTTGATAGCCTAAAGCTAGTAACCCACCAAGTGTTGTTTTTCCAACCTGTTCCACAAGCATATTGTTAAATTTCTATTATAATTTAGTATTCACCGTCTACAGTAATGCAAACTGGGAACATATAATGTTAAAGTAACCCCAAATTTGTGTTTCCCCTGCATCTACAAAATTCAATAAACAAAAACTTAAATTCTATGGTAGAACAAGGATGTAAACGACTTCAAGATAATGAACGTTTACTGTGTATAATGAATCAAAAAACAAGCATGTAAACGACCTCAAGATAAACTCAACAGAAGAACGAGAGTAACAGGAACAATTTAAAAAACGAATTATGAGCAAAAGATTGCTACGGTCTCGTGATTTACACATGGCAGTAATAAAACACTTCAAAAAGTTCCAAGTTGTATAAACTGATGATGGATGAGATGATAACATTTAACTAACAAGCAGCCCATGATATAGCTAAGGAAGAACGATATAATTAACTCGACCTACAGTTTAGAGGTTTCACCTTACAAGCATTAGGCTCAACTTTTAAGTATGCACTAAGAAAATTGGTGTTATCTACACTAAGAAAGTTGGTGTTATGTATCCTGCGTACCAATGTTCAAGAATTTGTACTTCGCACACAGACTTACCAACAAGTGTAACAGTTTAGTTTTCTATATGATCAATTAGTTTAAAATAAAATATGTTTTGAAAAAGAGAGTAGCTCAAACCATCCAGAATGACAAAATCAATTTAGAATCTTTGAGTTTTTAAAGAAAATCTACAGTTCAAACAATTGAGCCTTATAGTGTAGGCGCAATAATGAATTAAATTTGAATTTTAAGAAGATCTGAGACTGACACTTCTATCATTTGAATGGAACATTGAACAATTTTATCAATTTAACACAATTCAACACGTTGAAAAAATGCACAAACTATTGCCAACAAGTCTCTATTCTCATTGAAGAGACCATATAAAAGAACATCTTTAAAAGATATAGTATGCATACTCATTATGTTTCCATTGATCCCTTTCAAATATTACACAACTGGAACCGTAAGTGCTATTCTAATCTATATATTGAGGTGCAGTGAAATCGTGACATCAGCAGGAGCTACAATGACAACCACAACAGCAACCGGCGCAACAGCAGCAGCAACCAGCACAACAGCAACTGGCGCAACTGGTGTAACCGGCACAACAGCAGCGGCAGCAACAGCAACAACCACAATAACTGCGGGAGCAGCAGCAGGAGCAGCAGCTGCGGCAGCAACCACCACAGCAGCAGAAACTGCAGAAGCCGCAACAGCAAGAGCTACAAATGCTGCTGGAACAGGAACGGGTGCAGCTACCGCAGTGGCCTCTTCTGTTGAGGATGGGCCCAATGGGCTGGGGGCTAAGAAACCCGGTGGTGCCATCGCGGCCCATTCCCGCAGCGACCACACCTTGCGGCTGCGGGTCCACCACCCCCCGTCTAGGGGTGTCCGAACAATGGAGAGAAGCCTCATTGGCCGCTTCATCTCCCGAGGGTCCCGCCCGCGACTGGAGCTCATTCACCGATGGGTGAAGGAGCAATGGAAAGTAGGTGATGTCGATGTTCGGAGCCTATCTGAGGACCTGCTCCTCTTTGTCCTCCCCTCCCTGCAGGCCAAGGACTCTGTGCTGCTCGGTGGCCCATGGTTCTATGGGGCTCGGGGACTCGCATTGACCCCTTGGCGCCCAGGGGCACACCGAGAGGCCGACTTGTTCACCCAGGCACCAGTCTGGGTGCGGGTGGCCGACATTCCCTGGGAACTCTAGAACCTCGAGTTCCTGATGAAGGTTGCAGGGTTTTTCGGTGACTTCATCGCCTTCAACCGCGTCATGCGGTCGATGGAGAAAATGGGCTTCGCACGCTTCTGCATCTAGCGTAGTCTGTCAAAGACCGACCTCATTTGGGAGGTAGTGTTGGAACTCCCTGGGGGGGAGGAAACCCTCCAGGTCGCTTTCGAGAACCTAGGAGCGGATCCTACCCCGACGCGTGGTGCAGACCCTACCCCGACACGTGGCGCGGACAACCAGGCGAGTACGCCTGATGGGTGCGGGTGTTGCGGGAAACCCGGGCACCGAGAAGCAGACTGTCGATTTCGCAAGGTGAGGCCAAGGGCCCCGACACGACAGTTATTCGAGGGGGGCAATTGGGTCACCATGGGATGCAAGGGATGCTTGCGCCCCCCGTCTGATCCCCCCACCTGAAGTAAACCCCCGCCCCCATGCTCCCCAACCTCGTCCCCCTCTACCTCGCTCACCCCACCCGCGAAGCCCCCCTCACACAATAGCAAAACCTCCCCTTACCTCCCCCC